>JAUMHI010000037.1:3233324-3271325 GCA_032359435.1 Enteromius unitaeniatus | reverse complement strand
TAACAGGTAGCATTTTCTGATATCAAATTGTGCTACCCATTTTTTCATAGGAGGTAGCAAAATCTGATAAGGTAGGACAAATCGTTAGAACACCGGCTCAGCATCGTGATGTCTATCGACCAAACCCTAATGTTATTGTATAAAAATATACAAAAAAAAACCTGCTGCCTTGAAAACTAATTGAAATAAACATTTAATTTGAAGTACTTATATTACTTAAACCGAATAAAAATAAATTAATTACATTATCAGAAAAAATTAAATCTAAATAGAAATATTAAAAGCCCAATATGACAAGAGCACAGTAACATTATGAAAATGTAAACACAAATTACAATAAAAGTGTAAATATAAAAATGAAAGCTAATTTGACATAGTAAAGAATACTACAGTAGGAAATGTATGAATACAGTGCTTGCTTGCTTGCTTGGTAGAAATGAGGGCATATGATGAAAACATGTTTTTTTCCCCCCTGTTATTTGAACCAGTCTCCAAACACAGGATCCAGTCCAGACGGAGGCATCATAGCAGACAAGATGTTACATGAACACTGAATTCAGACATGATTTGATGCCTTTCTACTTCGAGATACTATTGGAGAAAGCAACATTATAGTGGTTTCCCCCGGGCGACTGTTTCTTTGACACTCCAAGGTGAAGATCATTTTATGCTTCATTCAGGACATGGACCAAAAATCATTCCCAAATATAAAGATATTTTAAAACATCAAAGTGCGCTTCAGGTCCAATTGGTGCAAACATCTAAACTGACAAAAGCCACTACTACAAAAACATACGCATAAAAAAAAGCAATTATATGATTTTATACATATGCTTTGATGCATATCTTGTCTGAATTTGTTCGCGACATTGAATCACGCCGTAGGTAACTACACTACAGTAGGATATTACACAAAATAGCATGAAACAATAATAGATGTCAGCAAACATAATAGACGTTTCATTGTAATGCATGTAATACAAGCAGTCTCACTGAACCGAAATATAATTTGCAGTATATTTACCATCGTCTGTGAGATGTCTCGTATACCCCCGGCTGTTAAAGTAGAGACGAGTGCAGTGTGTTTAAGAGGACTGTGTACAGATAGAGAGGTAATTCAGGTGTGGTATGGATTCATTTCAGTAGTCGGTGGAGTGTATGAGTGGAAATGAATGTCTACGGCATATCTGTGGTGTTGTACTTGAGCGCTACATGCAGCACGAGAGGGTTTGTGTGTGTGTGGCTGCGATAGAGAGAAAAATAGGGTGATAAAAAGCAGAAATATGGCTCTGTGCTCCTGCCCAAAGATGGCAGTCTCTCCCTGCAGGGGAGCGAGGAGCGCAGGGAGAACAGGTCATGAAAACAGGACGTTTATCCTCCATTAGAGCGCCGTTCCTGACAAAGTGCAGCCAGCACCACAACAGAATACTAATACTGCTGATTCTCTCGTTTCTCTCTCGCTCGCTCTTTCTCTCTGGCTTACAATAACACACAATTGCATTCATTTGGCGGAGGTGAAAACAAGCGTCTCTGACAAGCAGCCAATAAACACAGTGCTGCTATTTATCACCTAACTCCTTTTAAACTCTTATTTTCTGCATTGCTGGGGTCACTTTTTCTGCCTTTTTCTCTCTAACAAATGCAAATGTGATTCTTTTGCAAGTTCGCAAACGTCTTTTACGGATTCATGTATGGTTTAAATCAGGGTCACGAGCTAGGTTTTATGCGTTGAATTTATACAGACCCATCATTTCAATGGCATACCACTAATTATCTTGCATGGAGTTGAACTTTTGCGCACTCTAACCATAACGTCCCCTTGCGCTGCTCTGGTCACGGCACCAGGGACTTAATTCAAATAAGAGGACTTGCGTTTCCCATCAAGCCCTGTGCTAAACAATCTCATCTGACATTTAAATTTCAAATAGGCTGTTCGCCTACACTGCAGGGATGTAATTTCCACACGTAATTGCCATTCGCTTTAGAATCACAAACAGATCAAGGCATTAAGTCGAGGAATGCAAAATTCTTGTTTTCTGTTTTAAAGTTGAATTGTTGCGCTATTAAGTGCTATTTGCTAGAAGCTTATTATATTGCATTTTTGCAACTAGACAGTGTCACATACGTAATATTGCAACAGAGAAATAAAAAAATATATTTGCTTATAATCATTTTTAAATACAGCAAGCAAAAAGGTACAACAAAAAGTTTAGTTTTACTTACTTTTATTATTATATTATATTATTTAGCAAGCACTCCCTAAAAGTGCAACAAAGCAATTCAATTTTTGATAGTTTTATATTATATTATTTAGCAAATACGTCTAATAGTGCAACAAAGCAACTGCATTCTGATAGCTTTATTGCACTATTATATTATGTTATTAGCAAAAAAGTGTTATTACCCTAAAAGTGTAATAAAGCAGTTACACATTTGTTTTATTGCCTTGATGCGCTATTTTCACATTATTCAATAATCTAGTTATAATAAAATTTAATATTTATATTTATGGAGAAGTATTGTGGTAAAATAATCTTTAGTCAGTGTGTCATTGCGTGATTACGGCGTATTATAATGGGAGCGTGTTGTAATGGCTGAGAGCTCCAATTATTATTTTTTTCTTTTCTTGTGTGGTTTCCGTTCATGCATTTGCTTGTTTTCTATGGTTTCAGGCGTCAGACATAAAAGCATGTTCTGCAATACCTGCAGCTCTGAAAAGAACTTGGAGTAAGATGCAAACCTTCAAAAGCAAATACAATAGAGTTCATTGGAAGTTCTTAGTAGAGGAACAGTAGATCCCTTTCTTCCTTTGTCTAATTCTCTCTTTATTTGTCGCTTTCTTCAAAATCACAACCAAACAAACCTTCTCCCAAGACATAACGGAGAACCCTAAGCTGGTATGTGCTTTGAAGACCTTGAGCCTCCAATCTCAAGGCTGCAGAAGTGTGTGCCGCTGGTTTGAGGCGCGTGCGTCTGCAGATGAATTCACCTCCCACTGCGCCATCTTCTCTGGGCTTAGAATAATGAACTAAAGCTCTGGAGAGCACGCTGGGGAAATTGGTCCCAGTTGTGAGCTCTGGCCCTGTCAGGTCAGGTAGAATATGAGTGCTTGAACACTGACCTGAATGTCTGCTGTTGTGTGTGGGTTTTGGTAATGTAGGTCCTGTCAAGTCCCTGTGGGGAAAATAAAATAGGGGACTTGTTTTTGATGTTTTATTCTTGCTTATTTCCATCATGAATATGTCATAAGGCTTTGGAGTAATTTTCATTTTGCTTTATATAGTCATTAAAATATGTAAAACTTGACCATACAAGCCGAGTGTGGTATATGGTTGTATTAGTTTATGAATAAATAATTATTGGTTACATTTCTAAGTCATTTTATCTATTTATCTGCACCTGAGCCGAGTGTTTAATTTTAATGAGGTTGGTGTTTAAATTTGAATGGGCTAAATTACTATTCATGAAGCAATAAAACCACTGAATTCAACCTTGCTCTTATTTAACAGCCATATTCACTGATCAAGAGCAGAGCAGTACATGACTCGTAATTTGCTGAAGGTGATCGGTCTCTCATTAGCCTGGTAGCTGGAGTATATCAGGTTTAGTATTGTGTTGTTATGGGATTCAATTTTTTTTGTTATTTTAAATCGGTTTTTATCATATTGAGTAATAATGTCTTTTGCACTCTAAGGAAATATGAAAAAGCATAGGGCTCAGTGTACTGTATTAATATGAATGAATGTATTGGGTTTTCAAAGGTGTTATACCCCTATTTTGATTATGCAGCTGCAGATTTGTTCAAAAAAGCCACTCTTAATTTTCTGCCAGGACATTATGTTTTTGCATTTGGTGACCAATTGAAAGACTAAAGTCACGTTGCTTGAAATTGAGTTAGTTTTATAATAATTTTATTGTGCTTTTATGGTGCTTCATGTTCTGATGCAGAGCTATAATCAGAATGTAAGTAGTTTTATGACTGTACATGATTTTCCTCAAAATAACTATGAATCAAATCCTTGAAATTTTCCCTGACTTGAACACAAGAAACACAATGGCTCTAGTATGCATTATGTATTTAGGCAGTATTTAAAAAAAAAATCAGTTAGAAACTTTGAAATAAATGTGTCTATATAAAAAAATGTCTATATAAAAAAGCAAAAAGGTCGGTTGTGCTACCTTTTTGTGAGCTCCTTTGTTTTAAAGAAACATTTTCTGGTGATGTACTTCCAAGTTGGCACACACATTTCTTTTATTATGCTTAATTCATTTAATACTATAAGGTTTTGGTGTGCTATGCATTGTTTTGTTTATTTGCTTATTCATAGTACATAATTATCCAAAGAACAGCTATTCTTAAACCATTACTAGCCTTAAACCAGCTAACAATACGTATGCTTTAAATTTTAAATGTATCTCTGATATTACACTGTGGCTCTGTTCATGTGCTACTTACATAGGCAGTATTTTATCCAATATTTGAAAATGAAGTCGGTGGGAAAAAGTTGGGAAGCAACAAGATTGGTTGTGCAACCCTCTAAGTTCCCTTGTTCGATGAAATTCTGCAAGTAAATGCCAATGCATAGCAACAAGCTCAGTGGAGCTTCACTTCCAAGATGGCACACAAATATGCTTTAATCATTCAATACTGAGAAGTGTTCATGTGCTATTCATATAGTGTATCGCATTATTAGCAGCAGCTAACCTCAAAGTGTGCTTCGCATTACGAGTGCGAAATGGCCTTCAAGGATTTTCAATGAAATGAAAATTGATCAGTCAAAAATTATTTTTAGGTGTTTTTATTTTTGGTTGACTTATCGTTTTAAACTGCACGGCACCACAGGTGCTTCGTAAAATCTTAAATGTCGAGCCTTCGATAGCAGCACAGAGACCCAGAAGAGCGCTTCAGTGGTGTACTTCAAAAGCATTCGACTTCTAATTGCCAGGCCTGCATCACAGTGGGAGACGAGTCACGGATGAATGTAAATGTGTTATTAATATGTTGTCGGCGTGATTTTATTTGCAGCCATCTCTGAGTTTTTTTTTATTCATGAGGCAGCGTGCTGCCTTGCTTAAGAAATTACCCTGAAGTCGTGAGGGGAGGAAAGGCTGAGGTCGTCCTGCACCGAGAGGCCCTTCTTTTCCGTGCAGTGAAATGACACTGTGGCCAATTACCAGGAGAACAGACCATAATTATTGGAGAGGGATCGTCTGGAGAAGTGGACTGTTCAGATCTGCAAAGCTGCACTTCAATAAGAGGAAGCCCTGAAACTCATTCTTGCTAAGTCTCTATCTCACGTCTTTGTTAATTAAATTGCTCCACCAGTGGCTGCTCAACGGGTAATCCGTCTCTTCGTTTAACCGAGGAGTCAGAAGTTAGTGCAGGAAAGCCTGACTTGGTGTGTGAACAAAGAAAATATGCACTCTTTGTGCAACACTGTCTTATATATATATATATGTTGCTTTAGTTGCACGACAGATCAGAATATCTGGGGACTGTCGCTGAAAGTTAATGCTCTATCAGGTTGTAAATATGCCCTACACCATTTCAACTTTCTTTTATGCTGTTTAAACCTGTTCTATCGAACTGTAGTTACACAGAATTCAAACCGGAGCTTCCAAACCCTTAAGTGCAACATCGCATCATATGCATAGATATGAAGATATGTATAACAGATATGTGTTAGGTTAATGTTTCAAAGCATCAGTTTTCAAATATGCATATAAATTTAGTTTTGAAGTCATAACATGATATACTTCTAGTGATTGTGCGAAAATTATACTTTATTAATTGAAACGCAATTTTACTACCTCTAGTGTTAATTTTTTTTGGAAACTACAGTGATATGTACTTATTGGTACAAATTTTGTCTTGCAAAAAAACCTGCACCCAGGTACGTTTATGCCATAAGATCAGGTAGCAACTAAGCTTTGAGGTCAAAGTGGGTGACGTGAGCTTACCTGAATAACAACACTGTTGTCTGCCTTATAGTGAACTCATACCTGATGAACTTTACAGTTACTGGAATGAACTGAATCAACATTGAACTGACTTGCGCTAAACTGTCTTTGTAAAGCTTCACCTTGTCTCATATTTGGTGAAATTTGCTTTATTGATTCTGTTTAATTCTTTGTAGCTGCCTTGAAGCCATCTGTAACATATAAAGTGGTATAGAAATAGAGCTATTGTGAAAGCACATGGCTGTAGATTTGGACACGTCTCTGCCGAAGTTAAAAAGAATGCTAAATACTAATACTAGAGTACTTAATTATTGCTTTTCATTTGTGTTGTTTTCTTTCTCATGTTAATTTATCCTATTGGAATGGAAAGTTGGGTTGAGATGCTTAGCTTAAGGGATGTTCTTAGTCTAGAGACTGTTTGCTTGGACAAAAAATTGGACACACCCATTAGTGCAAGATGACTAATGAACATCTTTCAGCTGTTTAAAAGCTGAAAGTTAATTCTGCTGACTTTTGTGAGTATGGCGGCATATAGCTTAGCCTCAAAGCTTACAAATACTGACTAAATCCCATTTTTCATGGTTTAAATGAAGCTGCATTTATTTGATCAAAAATTGAGTAAAAACATTAATATTGTGAATTATTGATAACTGTTTTTTTAATTTAAAATGTAAAAACTTGCTTCATTCCTGTGAAGCAAAGCTGCATTTTTTAGCAGCATTACTCCAATCTCTAGTGTCACACGATTCTTCAGAAATCATTTTAATATGCTGATTTTCTGCTCAAGAAACATTTCCTTTTATCAACAGTGAGAAAAGCTGCATAACATATCTGTTTTTTTTCTCTGATATTTTGATAAATAGAAAGTTCAGAACCACAACATTTATTTGAAATAGAAATCTTTTATAATTATTTTTATTGTTTTAATGTATCCCAAAGCTAAGTGAATTAGCGTGTATTCAGATACTCATAGCAACACATCGTCTTCATCAGTCCGTGATGCTTTGAGTGTCGTGTTTATTAAGCACGACTTACATTGTTAGATCTGATAACTTGACATGACATATAAAAATGGAGAATAAAATACACACGCATCTGGAACATCAAACGCTTTGACTATACAGTACGTGACAACATGCAAACATACAAGCGGGATTTATTTCCCTGCAAGATGTTCTCTCATTTAAAAGACACTGATTCTCATGTGGCGGTGGCAGTCAGGTTACTGCCTTGACATATTGAGGACACGATGAAAGCGTGCTCAAGTTTGGCAGCAAAACTGAGAAATCCATATTTTAATGTACTCATCGGCGGATAAACAATTTAACATCGCTCGCTAAGCGTAAAAGTACAAACCGATGTAAATACTCTTTGGGGCGACAAAGACGTTTATCGGCTCAGCAAGTGTGACATGAATCCGACGAAGAGAGTGGGTTTATCTCTCTTTCCTGAAGTGGACAGAGCCGAATTAGTGTCACACGCTTCGGAGAAGAAAAGTCTTGCTTCAGAGTTTCGCCTTTTGCAAAGCGTGCTGCAGTATCAGTTTTGCAATGCATGTGGTACGTTTGGATGCCCTCTGTCTGGCCCACGGGTGCTCATTTGCAGCCAGCGGTGTATTACAGTTCAGAGCTGGACCTTTGATCGGAGACAGGACCAAATAAAGATGTATCCATAGACTGTCAACAGTTTAATCCTTTAATAAAGAGAAAGGCTTTGTCGAGATTAGACGGGCTGAGGGAAGGTAGAGAGCAGAGACTCTTCATTTATCTGGACCACCACTGCAACGTACAGCCATGTTCCATGAAAAGGCACAACCTAGCCTAAATAGTTTTCTTTACAGCACTGGAATGTGTATTTTAATAATTTTCTGAAGCAAATGAGTGCTATGGTTGCTGGGAGTGTGCATGTGTTGTTGCTAGGGTGATCTGAATGGTTGCAAAGGTGTACTTGTGGTTTATAAAGTAGTCTTGTAGTTGGTAGGTGGTTTACGGTGTGTTCTGGATGGTTTACTAGGGTGTTCTAGGTGGTTGCTGAAGTAAACAAGTGCTTACCCAATATATTTTGACACTACATTGCTACAGTGGTGTGTATATGTTGTTGCTAGGGTGTTCTAGGTGGTTTCTAAGATGTTCATGTTGTTGCTAGGTGGTCTTAGATGGTTACTAGGGTGTTCTAAATGCTTGCTATGGCTTGACTATATTGAATTTAATACTATGTTTTATTTTTTTGGGTTAATTGTTTCATTTGTCAAATAAAAACAATAGGATCTCTTATAAAACCAATAACACATTTGCTTAAAAAGCTGCAATATTTCAGATATTATTCATCGCTACTTGTTTTTATATATTTGTTAATATCTTTACCGTAAGTATGCACACTACTAATCAGAGTCTCTTCTGTCAGCACAGCGCTGATGATGTGGCAGATTGAACATACAGAAGTGACACGTCTTCCTGCCAAGTGTCAGATTAGTCATCTAATGCACAGCACAGTGGGTCGGCCTGCCTTTCATGAGCCTTCAGCCTACACACAGAGATGGAGCGGTGCACTTTGCTTTTCCCCAAATCCTCTCCTTCTTATTTTATATGCACACACTAACTAGTGTGTCATGAATGTACACTTATCACTGGGAGGCTGGAAACACCATTAGGAAGCTTTAGTCCTGCCAAAAGGTTATGAAAGGTCAGTTATAACATCTCAGCACCCTGCCAGCATGAACCACTTTATATAGGACTCATAATAAACATGATTGTCCACACTCTCATTTTACAGCAAGACATTTTGAATTAGACGGGCTTTATGTTTGATAAATTATATATGAAGTTACAATAGTCATGTTGTTGTAGTATCAAATAAAAGCATGACTATTGTAACTTTATATATAAATATATATTTTATGTATGTGCTTGGATTGATGTTGCACAAGCTCAAATGCTGCTATATTATTCAAAAGATCTGCCAGAAATGAAAGCTGACAGGTACAAACTTGTATATCACCACGCATTTCTGTTCCTGTGACGGATAAGAGGGGCTGCTACAAGCAAACTCTGTGAAATAAACGATTTGTCCTTCTGTGCCTTATTAGAGAACACAAAATCTCAGCTTCAGGTTGGAATTAGATCAGCTGATAAATAAAGATTTGTTTGGTTGGTGATGTTATTGCTTAATAGAGTGTGGCACTGATATAATATATTTATATTTATGGTTGAGCATACAATAAATCTGTTTAAGTGATTTACAATATTATATAATGGACTTCTTTTAGATTTTGAAATTAATATAATCTAGTAAGCATATACTATATTTATATTTAAAATTAAAATAAAGATAAAATATACATCAAATATTTGATATTAAATTCATAATAAATGACTGAATTTAATAATGATTTTAAATATGTATGTGGTATAGGTATGTGAGATTTTAACATAAATTAATAACAAAATTATAAAAAAATAACCTCTACATCTTGTATATTGAATCTGTATTAAATATTTTGGTTTATATTCATTAAATATACATGATTAAAATCATTATGGTTTTATTATGAATTTAAAATTTTATATAATTGTATATTAAATTGTTGTTGCATGATGTCATGTCGAATGGTCACCCAGGTTATTTTGCAGGGATGTATAGTTTGGTTGTGCCTGGTTGGGTTTATTTGAATGATTATGGACAGCTTTTTGAAGAATGGTGATTGAAAAATGTGATGACCAGTTTGTGACCCCTAGTGAGGTGAGAAATCGCTTCATTTCTCTAATCGATTTAGTATCGGTGACCCGTTGAGCTGCAAAATACCCAAGGCTGTTCTTTTTATTGCCTGGTTGATTATTTGACATGCTGAACGAGTTTATTTCTCAGAAACAGGCGATTGCATCCATTTGTAGTCACTTTGTTATTCTGTTTGTTGGTCTCGCTGAAGTGCGCTTTCACGGCCGTCCATGACGGATTAAGCTTGCATTTAATGATGAAATCTTGGCAAACGCGCACACCTGACCGTTAACGGCACAAGGTTGTGCTTCTTGGGATATGAGGGCAGACATTGTTGATGTCCATTGTTGGTTTTTAGGATCCCCAGCTCCATTATAGATCATTTTCCATACGCTCCAATGCTTTAAAGCCCATATTTTTAAAAGGGACGCACACAAGCTTTCATCTCATTTACACACATCTCTAAATCTTTCGCCGTCTCCAGGCCAGAAAAAAGGGAAGGGAAGGAGCATCTAGGATGGATGAGAAGCTCTGAAATACATAGGAGGACAAAGGGATGACTGGTCTCTCATTAGGCGGGTGTTAAGCTTTGTAAACTTGCGAGGCCGCAGGGCTGCTGACCTTGATACTGCCGCTCATCGCATCCAGATAAAAGCACAATGTTTCGACATTGTACTGAAGTCTGAATGCCTGCAAAACATCTGCAGAATTTCCTAACAGGGCTAGAGTGCATTTAAAGGGATAGTGTACCCCAAAATGAAAGTTTGCTGTTCATTTACTCTCCCTCAGGCCATCCAAGTGTACAGTAGATTACTTTTTTTTTTTTGTAACTTTCAAAATAATGATAGCGGTTGACTTTAATTTTATGAATCACTAAAAAGCTAAATTTTTGAGTGAACTTTCCCTTTAACATGACTGTATTACATGAACTGCTCTGACAGTCACTTCATGAGCATTTTGTTGTGTCTTTTTAGAAAAAGTTTCCTCATATCATATACACACAGA
The DNA here is from genome assembly GCA_032359435.1 of Enteromius unitaeniatus. Classification (NCBI taxonomy): domain Eukaryota; kingdom Metazoa; phylum Chordata; class Actinopteri; order Cypriniformes; family Cyprinidae; genus Enteromius; species Enteromius unitaeniatus. The sequence goes on along the minus strand of JAUMHI010000037.1, from coordinate 3,260,645 downwards.
AACTTATTCACAGCAACTCGTCAAAATAAAAGTTCTGTTGTAGTAGTAGTGGTTAGAGCCCTCCATGTAGGCCCTTTTTTGTAGGCCAAGTTTGACGTCATCGTTTCCATCATTGCCATGCGGCACCGGTGAATACAACACAAGACCACGATCTGCAGCTAAAAGCGACTCCGCTGTGTTTATAGTCCCGCCGCAGAGAGAGAGCGCTGCCGTTCTGGGTTCAGATGCATGCAATAATCCTGCTGCAATGCGCCAGCAAAAGTAATTATCATGAATGTGTCGGGGCAAAACAATAAGAAGACATTTTAATTATTATTCATAAACAAGTGTTTTCTGAGTCCGTGTCGCAAGTCATTTTTACCGATTATTTAATTTAATGAATGTTTTTTTTTTATGCGATGTGGTAATTTAAAGCTTTCTATAGATATATTTATCGTGTCTTTTTCGCTGAAATGACGAACATTTATTCTTTTAGTGTTTAACGTTTAAACATTGTTATATGTTTGAACTATTTTAGCATGCCTATAGATTTTTTTAAAGGGTCACAAAACCCCAAAACACTTTTTTTGAGTTGTTTACAGATATATACATGTTGTATATTGCTTAAAATAGTACTGTATGTCACTAAAAATGCTACAAAGTGGAAATTGGTTATTTTTGCGCTTTTTGTGACCATTTCATGCATCCGGTTTTAAAAGTTACGTTTGAGCCCGTGATGCGGGGTTTTTTTGTGCTCATTGGCTGCTTGGCTTGTACAGTACCTATCTACGTCATCGGCTCGACGGCCCTATTAATGCATTATTAATGAGCAGTGTATCATTATACATGACTAAGGACTCGTCTAATCCAATCACCGTGCTTTGTTAGTTAGCCAAATTTATTCACTTATTGTCACTCCCCCTTTAATGCTGTCTCCACCTTGTCTCACACTCTTCCCCCACCCCTTAACCCCAGAGGTGTGAAAAAGCACTTCTGAAACTGAACGAACACATTAAAGATGAAAGTATTATCAGATAGCCGAAGTTTATACTTTTGAAGTAAAGTTAAATTAAACGGATAGCTACTGAAGTCACAGCGCTCCGGACAGTGCGTCGCACGACGAGCCCTGTTTTAGAGTGATAACTTATTAACTGCATTTTTTTTTATTATTATAATGATGATGAAGAACAAGCAACAATGTTTTTTAGTTAATGTGCTGTAAAAGAAAACATAGCTGTTAAGGATGTTTAAAAGATGTCTCTTTTAGCACTAATTTGCGTGTATATGTGGCGCTGAGTAAAATAGTGGGGCAAATCGATAATGGTAGCCCAGTAATAATAGGCTGCTTAATAATGATAATAATAATAATAATAATAATAATAATTGACTTGACTATCGACAAAGACATCTGGTATCGTTGACAGCTCTGACTATCATCGATACACGATACTATCATCTATCGGCACAACCCTAGTGCAGAAATATTATTACCAGAATTTATAAAAAATGGAAATACACAACACAATATTTCTAGAAAAAAAAACATTTAATAAAACCATTCAACTGGAATCCAGAAAATAATAATAAAAAACAGAACTTGGTATCAATAAAACAGAATTTGAAAATGCATTTCATTAGGCCTGAGAAATAACATTTTTGCTAAATTTTTGTTAAATTGATGTTAAATATGGTATGTTACATTACTGAAATTAATTAGACATGTTTTTTGATTAATAACAATTAATAATTAAAACAGTGTCTAGAAATTTTTTTTTTTTTCAAAAAAATCAAATCAAATCGAATTTTGAAAAAATAAAACTGAATTTGGTAAAATAATAAATAAAATGGGTTTCTTGGGACTTTATTTCTTTTTTTTATTATTATGTTGTTTTACTTTATTTAAACTGAGTGGAGTCTGATTGCCTGTTAAACATCTGCAGTGTTCACAATGTTGATTTGCCTCACAGGATTACAAAACGTTAAACAAACATGACTGATATTATAAGGCAAATTGGGCTAAAATGGATTTAGCTGCAATTTGCTGTGAGTCTGTCCTGAGGTACAGTACTGGGTCACTCTCAGTTGAGTGATAGCAAGTGAAATTATTTGCGTTTTGTAGCATCTGCTCTCCTCGACTAACAGAGCCATCTCATCCAGGCCTGAAATTAGATGTTTGAAAGCTAATAAAGCTTTTACTTCATAAAATAGTTTTTAAATGGTTTTATTTCCAATAGTTTGCTTAAGAATTTGTCCGTAGAGCACAAGAGCGCAGGAGAGAGGCTGTGTGTGTGTGTGAAGAGCCTTGGGCAGCTTGAGTAAACTGGCCATGGAATATAACAGAGACACAGCTTTGCAGAGCATTCTGGGAATTGGCGAGCCACAGTGCAAATCATATCAAACCACTGGATATAAAGATGTGCCCTTTTGTCCCTGGTGAGCAATGCACATTTAGCTCCTGGTAATTACCGACTAAAAATGAACCTGCGTGGTTATTGGACAGTGAGGGAATTATGCTAATGTAATATGTCTTGCTGTACAGCAGCCCCAACAGTATTTGGACACTTAAGGCACACTTAAAAATGTGCAAATGTCATTTATATAACAAAATGTCAAACCAAGCTTTTTTTTTTTTGGGTATGTCAAATAAAGACAGGACAAGCACACTTTTTCACACTAAGTACTTTTTCACAAAAAGTAGTTTAGGTTTCAAATTTTGTAAAACGATATATTCTATATATATTATTTATAAACTTATATTCTAATAAGAATTCTATATATATATATATATATATATTTTTTTTTTTATTTGATTAAAAGTTTTTATTTATTTAGTTTTATTTTCTTATTGGGTTTTCATTTTTATTGTTTAATTGGTTTTTAGATTTATGAAAAAGTTTTTATTTGTATACTATTAATTCATTTATTCACATCATGCCATTTTTTATTACAATTTTTGGTATATATTTGTGAGATTTTAATTTTTCCAGCATTACTTTTGGTACTTGGTTTGATATTCAAAATAATATTCTATATAAAGGCTGTACATGAATGACTGGGTTAATGAAAAAGTTGCATATTACAAAAAAATCAAGAATACTTTTAAAATGTATTTATTTTCATGCGTTTGATTTATTTTATTTTTGTTATTTAAATTTTTTTTATTTTGTTTATATCTATTTAACTCTTTAATATCTAATATATTTTATTTATTTTTTACTTGTAATATTATTTAGTGCTATTTAAAGTGTTATTTAGATATTCAGTTATAATTGTTTAATATATATTGTTAGTATTTTGATGTATTTTGGGTTGTTTGTTTTATCAAGACCCCATACTTGGTTTGATATTCAGACATATTTAGGTGTCGATTAATTGTCAAGATATTTGTTAAGATTGTGCAAGAATGACTGAAGTTGCCTGCTCGACATTTTGCAACCCTTATCAAAAGCCTATTATAAAGTCTTTCCGGTCAAGCTTAATGAAAGCGATGTCATGCACACATGTAAACACTGTTTACAGACTCGAATGCAAATGGGCCGCAGGGCTAATCAGGGTCAGCGAGTGAGTCAGTGGGTTTGAAGCCGTCCTGCCTTCCAACATTTAATCTCTGAGAGGAGTCAAAGGGCTCAGCGTTGTGGAGTGCGCCGTGAGCTTTTGAGGATTTAATGAGGTCCTGTGACATTTGATAAATAATTCAGCGTCTCTGCTGATTTTTAAAACCCTGTTGACGAACAGGTGGGACTGTAAATGCTGCTGACCAATGCTTTCCCAAGCTCCTTCAATGGCACAATGCCATTAAATAATGAAATGACTTTTTTTTGCCAGCCACAGCCTCCCTCCTTTATTCCTTCTGTGCATTAAAAATTTGAGATGTTTCTCCTCTCTGAGAAGCACAGCACCTGCGTTCCTATTTTCAGTCAGTGCTGTCCATTGGGGTTTGTGGCATTTTTTTTTTTTTTGTTTGGTTCTTGGGTTGTGCTGCATGAGCATGCACAGATACAGTGAAAAGTGGGTTGTCTTGCTTTAAACTTGCCCCCGTTTGGCCTGAACAGATGTGAGGCCTATTTTCACATGATGGCTCTATTGCAGATGGGGGTCCCCGGGGGCCCAGTCATCTGACTGCATAGAGAGTGTCTCTGGAGAACCAACACACTGACAAAATGCAGCAATGCGGGGCAAAATAATTACACTACTGCCCTTCTTCTTCATTAAAGTCAATGTGAAATCAAAACATGTTTCTTAAAACATGTTCCTACTCGTATTAAAAGAGGAAAGGGCTTGTCTTCATCATTTGTAAACAAAATGCATTTTGCTAAATTACATTTTGACTAATGTTACCGTAGGCCACACTAATTACCATCATGCCCGGAACCTCCCCCCATCTTAAAATTTTAAACAGTAGTTATATAAGATTATTACAATTTACACTATGTATTATAGTTTTTATATTAATTATAGCAACTGTACTCTTATTTAATTCATTCGTGAAATGTTTTCATTAAATTAAATTTTTACATTTATTTTACTTCTTTTTTTATATATACATTTTTTAAATAAATGTTTTAAATATGTATTTTATTATATACATTTTATTACTATTTTAATATATATATTTATGTATATTTTTATATTTAAATATTTAAATCCATATTTTTAAATAAATTATACATATACATATATATATACATATATATATATATATATATATATATATATTTGTGTTAACAATTTTTTATTTTTCAAATGTCAGGTTACATTTTTTTTTTAAGTATTATTATTATTTTTTACAGTTATTGAATTATAATCATTTAGCATTTGTCAAATAAAAAAAAAAAAAACAGCTCCTTGGTTTAAAAACCCTTGTTTAAGCCTACATTTACACATCCAAAGAAGTTTTTTTTGCTGAATTTAGTATATACGTTTAATCATTTCATGTACTCCCAGCGAAATCGAATGCATGACCTTGTCGTTTGCCAATGCCAATGTAATGCTAGCGCTTGCATTACACTCTTGCTCAAATATTGCTTAATTATGGGCATAAAATGGGTTGTGAATGACATTTCATGTTGACCGTAATGAGTTTATATGAACTGCAGTTCAAAAGCCATGGTTCACAGCTCTCTTCATCTTCATCTTTCTTTCACTAATCCCTCTGTGTCCTTCTCTATCTCTGGGCCAGATGCTAAAAGCTCTAGCATGGCAGGCAAAGCCCGTGGAGCCCGAGCCGCCCGGTGTTAATGATGATTAATGAAGAGAGGAGAAAGGCTCCGGCTCCTCCTGGGCCTGCGATGAAGCTCTTGAGGTGCGAGGCTAACGGAGCTCCCTGCTTTTAATGTCTGACAAAGTGCGCTTAAGAATTATATCAGCAGTATACAAAAGCTCTTTACGACGCCAAGCAAGTTTGCAGGTGTTCCAGAGTTTCATTAGCATAGGAGCATCTCAGGAGGCTCAAAACGAGACGGAGGAGAGTGAAATTCACATGCAATTGCGAGCTGACAAACACGCTGTCAAGGTTTGTGTGTCTGTAAGCCTCCGAAATTGCTGTTTGTGTGCAATGTTAAAGAGTGCAAACCGGGAAAGGGAAAAGAAAGAGAGAGAGATGTCGGAGAGCAGATCGCAGACGCCTCCTCCACACCAGCTGCCCAACACTTACAGCAATTACATCCACATCTCGCCTGTGCAGCTGGAAAACACACACACACACACACACACACACACACTCTCTCCACAACACATCAGCGCCTCCACTAATCAGACCGCACCGAATGTCTGCTGGCTCCTGCTGTGGAGAAAAGCTTTTAGTCCATGCGAGAGTGTTTGGAATACTTTTGACGTGGAAATGGACCCTTGGCAGAGCGGCGTGATGCTGGGGTCTTAGTGGCCACTTGTCATGTGGTGGGTTAGTGGGTTTAAAAACTATTGTTAAATATGTGCATATTACATATGGAAGATACAAAAATTCTAGCAATTTTTTTATATTATTTTACATTAAAACTATTAAGATTAGTTTTGTTTTAAACACATACAATTTACAGATATATTCATTAATTAATTGCTGTTGCATATGTGACTACATTTACCTTGTTTTAAAAATAAGGAACTTCTAGTACCATTAAATATGTGCATATTACAAACGGGAGTCAATTAAAAAAAATTTTATAGCACTTATTTTACATCACAATTATTAAGATTCTTTTTTTTATATACAATTAAATTAATGCATGCAAGTAAAATGCATGCTCATTAATTAATTGCTACCACATTTGTTAATATTCTTATTTTATATGTGGTTCATATGGTCAGAAATCTACATTTTAATAAACATTCAACAACTACAGATTATCCTTTTTTTTTTTTAAATAGTGTACAAAGGATACAAAACAGAGGTATTGTCACGATGTCTGCAAAGCAGGAATCACGCAAATCTTGAATCTTCAAATGAAATAGTTTTAATTCAAACCTGAACGTGGAACACAGAAGCAGACACCAGGAAACACACTTGAGGACTCGACAATAAGGACTAGAACAGGCACTATAAATGCACACACTGATGACACTGAACTAAACACGCATGGGGTACACGGCTGGATAGTAATTAACACACTCAACTAAACAGGAACTCAGACTAAACCAAAGACATAGAACACCTGACAAGAAACACAGAGAAGGGCGTTACAGGTATGTAAGGTCAGACACGGACAAACATGAATCATCCTCTCAGGCGAATAATGATTGAAGGAAGTCAGTGTTATTTAACAAATTCATAAAGAATTCATCACCTCTAATAAGTATAATGTTTTTGTTTCTAGCGTGGAGAGCAGTGCTTTATAATATAGCACATCTCCAGAAGGGACTTGTCACTTTATTAATGTAGTTGAGTGCAGCCGTTCCATTGCTGCTCTTGTTCCAGCTTGTGCTTTAATTGGAAAGCTAGAGATTTCCTGTTGGTGGTCTATTGATTTTTATTTGCATAGTTATTTGTTGATGGATTCGATGCCGGTGGCTTTGTATCGATCAGCTTCTAAGATGAGGCTATGAGTGAGGCAAAATGGCTTGAGCCTAAGACCTCTTCAAAAGTTAGAAGTTATGAAATATTATTATTGTAAAGTTGGCTTGAAACAGCAAATTTATTGAGCTGCTATTTAAGCTGCTTCTTCTGAGCCATAATATAATCAGTATTTTGGAGCTTTAAACTACAGCCAATACATATAATAAAACATGTCAGCAACATGCTAATCATATTAAAATATGCTATCAACATGCTAACACCATGTTAATAATGCTAAAACATCATGGCAACATGCTAATCATGTTAAAATATGCAAGCAAATAATGCTAACATGCTATCCACTTACTAATGATAGTAAAATGTACGTGTGCTATCTGGCTATCAACTTGCTAACAAAATGGTAATAATATTAAAACATGCTAATCATGCTATCACTAATTCATCTAAACCACAAACATTCAAACTAGACATAGCAATACTTTCACTCCACCTACATTCTCTTTACAATTCCACTGCATATTTATGAACTTTGTCTATGTGTGTGTGTGCATTAAATGATATTACGGTGTCTTTTTAACACAGTTAGCATATAAAACTGGGTGTATTTAGTAAGGGTTGACTGCCTGACCACAACAGTTTTCTGAATTAAACACTTCTTGCAAGGCTTTAGCTCACTGTTTGCTGTGTCCTTCCATATATTCTCTGACCAGAGCTGCAAAGATAAAGGGCTTAAATGGATTAGCAATCATTACAGTTACAGTAGAATGGAAAACGACACTGTTTGTAGGCGAAGCACGCACATGCACACACTGTTGCAAATGATGTTATGGCTGCTGCTGTGTATCGCTTACAGTGACCTGCCGGTGGCTCAGTCCTGTGTGTGTTTGTCTTTTACTTTAGGACTCTGCTATACAGTCCGGTATGATTATTGGATGCGGTTGATGTTGAGGGTGTATGGTGTGGAGGTTCCTGCATGTCTGGAATGGGAAAGTGTTCAGAGGCAAAGTACACCAAAGTAAATTGCTACCTTGTTTTTATTTCAAGAGACCTGGAAGACCAGCAGTGTGTATATAACATCCAATACTATACTCAAAATACAGATCAAACACATCAAACATCACACACACAACAACGCAAATTTCAGCTTGAAGCTGGGATGCTGGTTTATGCTGGTGCGATAAGATAAGAACCAGCAAAAGACCAGCAGAGGACCAGCTCAAATCAGCATTCCAGCTTGAAAAATAAAAAAACAGTAGGAGCCTAAATGAAACCATTAAAATACCATTATGAACCATTAACTTTCCAATAAAACCATGACAAAATTGATTTTTATATATTAGTGTGTTTGGACCACTTTTCCAATAGGATTTAACATCCCACCAATAGAATACTGTACATCACATACCAATATACATCATTATACATTCCATTAAAACCAATACAATTTCTATTATAACCATTACAGGGCTACCAGCATATGCAGTTTTTTTTTCAACTGTGCAGTAGGAGTATTTATCGCTAGCAAAGCTTAATGACTGATAACAATCATGCTATTGACGTACTAAATGTTAGCAATATGCTAATCATGCAAAAACAAATGCTAGCAACATGCTAATCAAACTACTACATGTTAGAAACAAGTAAAACATGTTTAAACATGCTAAAAATACTCAAATTGAACCAATTACTTCAATCATTCAGAATATACTGTGTGTGTGTATAGACTAGGAAAATCAGAGTTTTGTTTTTGGATGTACATATACACCTTTTAATTGTAACATGTTAAAATTTGTAATTGTTGTAATCTAATATGCTGATTTGGCTAAATATGATAATTGCTTATTAATTTTGTTGAAACTGTGATACACAAAAGTTAGGCGTAGGATTTAAAAATAATCATGAAGTGAGAATAAATAAAAAATAATTTTAATAATAAAAAAGGTAAAAATAAATACATGAAAATGTAAATATTGAAATCAAAATAAAAACGGGCCAAAAAGTGACGTTTGCAATGTAACAAACATAAATGCATATACAATTGCACTATATTTGATGCCGAAGTGGAAATAGCAAACCAAAAATGCTCTTTATATACACACACTACTATTAAATGAGTCAAGACCAGCAAAACATGTCATCTACTGTATAGAGATGATTTTATATAGAGATAAATTGCTTGTGGCTTTAAAATGATGGGGGAGAAGCAGAGAGAAACGAGTCGACGCACCATTAACCAGCTGGTTTCCCAGCACCTATCAGCTTTTCAAAGGTGAAACGGCTTAATCGAGTCTGCAAAATGGGGATGATTAAGGTCACCGAATAAAAACGCGTTGGAAAATCATTGCTGAGCGCGTACTCAACCTTTAGCAAAGAGCAATCCTGTGATTCAGACCAATTTGCGGACAAACAAATAATAATTTGGCCCGTGATTGTGCCACAGTTACTTTCACACTCTACCAATGCAGCAATTTAGCCTGAGTGATTTCAACTTTAATCTGTAATAAAAATAAAGCGCACGGGCTGTTAGCGCTTAGCTTGTTAGTGAGCTCTCATGTTATTATTGCCGAAGAAACAGGAAACACTTGCGTTGATTGGATCTGGGAATTGATGATCATCTAATTATGCTAAGTTCCACTGAGGGAATGTCTTTGAGGAGCGTCAACAAAAAAGCTTCGTAACTGACAGCACGGGGAATTACATTTTTATTTTAATTTTTTCAGCTTAGGCCATCGCCAAATATGATTCATGTAAACGATGATAAACAATAGATAAGACAGAAATGTTATGAGATAGGTGAGCTGTATGCACACATTATTTGCATATCGTATTGTGCCAGGTTTTGACATTTCTGTCAGAGCTCCAAGATGCTTTATGGTTTCAGATGAAGAAATAAAAGATCAAAATCTGTTGCTACCACAAGGCTTCAGTGTCTCTCCGTCTTGCTGTCGTTTCTGGCTAATTAAATTCCACCCTGAGCGCTGCTGTTATGGCTGGCTGACAGGTAACGTTATAAACGCATAACTCACACGCTACCTAGCACCTTTTCGACACAAGCCTTCCATTATTAGGAGCAGCTTTTATGGTGCTATTTGTGCTGCAGTGCTATTAAATGGTACGTTTCGGCTATGATGCTAAAAATGGACATTAAAATGACAGTCTTTAAACTAGATTTGCATTTCCAGAAGGAAACACAAGTGCTTGCAAGGAAGCAAAAGCATGGTCTTAGTTTTTGATGAGATGTTTTAGATTCAGCTTAGGTTTTCAGCAACAAATATGTAGTTAGAAATATTGCAACAAGATAGAGATTTAGAGCAAGATAGACATTTATAGAACAGTTCAACATATATTATGTAAGCAATCTGGCCTAGAACCAGTTTAAAATAAGGTTAAATTAGCATTATAATATAAAAATTAGATAGATAGATTTTTATTTGATTCTTTTTTTATTTTATTTCTCAAAGAGAACTGCTTTTTTTCTATATGAATGTATAAATGTATATATTATGGCTGTGCAATAATAATAAAAAAAATGCTGTTTATTATTTAAATTTATTTTACAGTAAGTTAATGTTTTTATGAATGAGATTAGAAAAAAAAAAGAAAAAGAAAAAGAAAAAAAGAGTTTAGATTTTTTTCCATTACATTTAAATTTACATTTTGTATTAAAATGGACATTAAAATCACTTAGCATTTGATATTATGCTACTGTTTACAAGACAAATAAAAGCATAGTGTTTTGATAAGAAGTTTTGGATCTCGCTTAGATCTTCGGATTCCAATATTTTCCCAAAACCTGTAACATTATAGAAGTAAAATAGGTTGCGAAATGCCATTGTTTGTGTCATTACAAACCCATCTGGTGTACTTTCTTCTGTGGAAAACAAATGGCGAAAGTTTGAAGAATGTCCATGCTGCGCTTGCCAAGTTTAAAAAACACACAATTTCATTTATTATGAAAACTGTCCATGACACCTGTGTACTACATTGAAAAAAAAAAAAAAATTCTACTCTTTAAATGTAAAGACTCTTTAAATGTCTTTTGCTTGCAAGCTGATGTTTTTAGAGCCCATATGTCACTTGTTAGTGCGACATGGGGGTAGCAGAGAAAGACAGTGTGGGAGAAATGACACAGGCGCGTCGGGAAACCTGTGGATGGGGCACATGGAGGGAGCAGATGCACTGAGAGAGTGCGGGATGTGGCGCGATAGCTTGTGAATGCAAAAAAAACTTTCAGGAAGGTCAGCTCAGGTGAGACTGTTGAGTCATTTGACCGTCTGCTCGGGATCTGCTAGAGGTGATAATCTCCCTGTGGTGGTGTCAAAATGCCCCGCCAACCTTATAGACCTTTCACTGCACAAATCCCAGCTTTTCATTGACCTCTCTGTGCTTGAACTGCACCGGCTGAGTGCTGCACTCACACCCCTAATTTGCGTCCAAGCATCCAATGCAGGGGTTTGATGAAAGACCAAGGGCAAGCGGAGTGAGAATATTTGGCCCACACTGGGGTCTGTTACAGGCTCCTCGTGCACCGAGAGCGTCCGCATCTGTTAATTTCCACGGAGAGACCTTGAAAACATTCCATGATTCTCCATTTATCACAATTAGTACACGAGGGGTCAGTGATGCTGTCTCTGTGAAGACCCTCGAGTCTAATGCTGCACTACACATATCTTTAGAGGCTGTAAGAGCTGTGTGACGTGGGATCAAGTGATGCTCTTTCTTCTTGTTCTGATGGGAAGTGCAGCTCGGTTGTGTGATAAACTGCTGAATGAGCAGGAGTGTGAGGATCTGTGAGGACTCCTCTCCAGTCTGATGCTTCGGGCGAGCTTGAAAGCCGTAATTATGATGTGATGTGCATTCAAGTAGTGAACCAAAAATTGTCAGTTTTTCACTTCTAAACTGGGACAGAACAGTTTTTAGAACAACAAATGAAGTTCTATCTATCTATCTTGAAGATCTGTAAAGTTTGAAAGACTAAAGTATTAAAACCAAAGAGAATTTCTTTATGAAATTTATGACTTGTACACACCCCCCTAAAATGGCTCATTTAAACACGCCCCACTTGCTACATCAGGCTTAGAGGAGAAACAAAAATGTATAGTATGTGGAAACTAATGTTTTTGTTTGTTTTTTTTTTTTATACTAAAACCACATAAACACATTGCATTACACCTCATTAAATCTGGGTAGTTTTTGTCTATTTTTAAATTTGTGAGCGACAGTTAACAGGCTAATTATGCTCACAAAGGCTGCATTATTTGCCCATAAGTACAGTACAAGTGGTAATACTGTGAAAAATTATAGTTTAAAATAACATTTTAAAATTTAATCAAATTGAGAAAAAAAAATCAAGTAAGGAAATGGATACTTTTTCAGCTATTACAAAAACGTTTACATGCATATACGCACCTAATTTGTGAAAAATGTTTATCGTCTTCACAAAGGCTGACTTCATTTGATTAATAACTGTAATTTTGGGAAATATTAATTCAAAATAGCAAAATAACTATTACGTACAATGTTCAGCTGATCAGAAAAACTCCCTCACTCACATTACTAGTTATATTCTAGGTAAATGTACTTTTTAAATTCCAGTTTGTATAATTAACATAAACATAATTGTATGTTAATTATAATAATTATCATGGCTTTTACTGTATGCACAATCATTTCAAAAACAGAGTATCCAGTCACATAAGGATATTTTGAAAGAGGACACTGCCTTGAAAATGCTGCATTTAAGTGCATTATCAGGATTGAGAGTAAGTTGAAGAGAGTTAAGGAAAGCACACTGACAGGAATCAAGGCCACAGTGAGTGTCCACTCCTGACAGACAACACTGTTTCCACGCACAATTTAAGAATGAGCTGCTCCCTTCATCTCTGCTTGAGCCATTAGCTGAAGAGTACTAGCGCTGACCCCATCTGTGCTCCAGAAATCAATAGACAGCCAGATGAGCACCTGGCCCTGTGCAAAATAAACTTGTCGGAAAACATTGGGAATGTTTATCATAGCTTGTCTGATGCAAAGAAAATGGTTACATTCTAAATCTGTTTAGCATTTTAACATCGCAGGTGTAATGCTTGGTTTATATATATGTGTGACCTTGGACCACAAAACCAGTCTTAAACCGCTGGGGTATATTTGTAGCAATAGCCAAAAATACATTTCATGAATGAATGATCCTTTTTTTTAATTATGTTTATAAACAAATTTCGGGAGCAGCATGGACAGGTAATTTAACACGGCTGGCTCCTCGCTTCCTAATTATATAATCAGAGAACGAATCAGAACGAGAAAAGTCGAACATAAATTGTACAAGCTCCTTACCTCGATATCTTGTTTGTAGCATCCCTCCATCACCATTTCTCCATATCCTCCTTCTAGGGGGGGTGGCGTTCGGGAATCGGGCTGGAGGCCGAACTCTGTCCGCCTTCGTTTGGACAAATTTGAAGGTAATTTTCTCAGAATTTAGATATTGTTGCACCCTCAGATCCTCAGATTTTCAAATAGTTGTATCTCAGTCAATTATTGTCCTATCATACATCAATGGAAAGCTTATTTATTCATCTTTCAAATGAAATCCAACAAAATAAAATTGATTTTTTTTTTTTTTAAATAACAAATTGGCAATAAAATTTTTTATGTGCCTTAATGCACGTTTCACTGCAGTTTCAAAGAAAAATGTGCACTGAATTGTGCTAAAACACAGGTTTAATATGTACACCCTGGCACATTTTTATTATGTTGATATAGGTATGTATTGCGGTGGTTCAGAATTGAAATATTAGTGGACTGCTGCTAAAAGTTAATGCTCTATCATGTTGGAAATATGCCCTACACCAAATCTAAACCTACACATAGATATGAAGCTGGATATGTGTGATGCTAACATTCAAAAGCATCCGTTTTCAAACATCCCAGCATATTAATATTGTTTTATGTCCTCTGTACAACTCTGTAGATTTGTGTGAAAAGTCTTGAGTTTTACTGCCTCTAGTTTTCATATCTGCATTATATTTACTTGTTGGTACTGCAACTGCAGTGATATGTACTTGATGGTACATATTTTGTGTCTCACTAAAAAGTGCACTAAGGTACGTTTATGCCGTGAGACCAGGTAATTAGTTGACATGTAGTTGCAAAGTTACTTACTGTATAGTCAGTACAATGTCTAAAGTGGACTAGCAAAATAATGTGTAACCAAATTATTTAATGCTGAAATTACGTTTATTTTACATTACACTTCACAGCAGAACCCTTTTTACCAATGTTATGCAAAATATCTATAGAAACTATGAGACTGAAGTAACATTGATAAACACACACACACACTGTGATGTTGTAGCTTGGGAGAGAATGGTCTTTGATGTCAGTTTGGATTGTTATATCATTGGTGCTGTTCAGCAGTGGCCCGTGTGTCAAATGTGATTTGTATATTAGATGGACCAGTGGTTCGATAGATCTTGATCCGGGATAGAAAAGCTGAAGTATGTGGAACTGCTCTGCCTTTGCAAATGAATTTCACATTATTGTAGGTCACTGAATTCATTCAGCGTGCCAATCAGACGAGCTCCTCGGGGGACTTGTGTGTGTGGCCACTTGCATTTCTCCGTAGTGTTGATCCAGCGGGTGCTTGTAAATTAAGACTTCCATTTTCCTTTCCTGGAAAAGCAGCCTAATTTATCAAACACATCTGTGTCTGTGTGTGTGTGTGTGTGTGGAAACGAGCAACAGGAAGAGCTGTCTCATTTCTTCTGCGGCTGATTTTATCTGTCTGGAGGACGTGAAAAAATGACCCCTGCAATCGTTGCGGGCTTGCCAACAGGAAGCCGGCCAATTTAGAAGGTGGAAAGTCCATTAAAAGATTAATTTAAGGAAGTGACTAGGCTCCTTGTGGACTTATTAGAAGCTCATCAGAATATAGCAGGTGAATGTGATTTATGAGGCAAACTGCTGAATATATGCTGAGATTCAGCAGTCATTTTTCTAGGTTAGATCCAAAAATAATAACACTGTTCCTGTGTTAGCACCAAGGGCCAACTTCTCAACATGTCTTCTATATATATATATATACAATATGAAATTAGGTCAGTATTTTAAACGTACAGATATAGTTCATAGGTCTTTAACTATATTTTATTATTATTATTATTATATATAGAGTATATATGTTTTTCTTCCAGAAAAATTTATGTAAATAAATGTAAAAGCTTTTAAAATTAAAATTAAAAAGGTAATTATTAATTAGCAACAATTTTGGTATTACTAAATGAAGCTTTAATATTATTATTAATTAATAATTATTAATTATTATTATTAATATTATTATAATAATATTATCTATTAAAATATTATTATGTTGACACAATTCATTTTTAAAAATGAGAAAGAAAATATATGTAGTCTTTAAAATTATAAGCATTACTGTTTTACATTCGTATTTATTTCCATTGTATTTATGTAAGAACAACTTTGATTTGATCCCAAACATCACTCCTTTATGTTTCACATGACAAATAAAACATTATACTCATGGATGCTAAATGACTGGCCACACAGTTTGTCTTGGACTCTCCCCTGCGTTTTCTCTCTCACATGAACACAATTATGCATTCTGTGTAGCTCATGCCAGCTTTTCAATATTTATTCGTTGTCGACCAAGCGCAGTGTGGCAGCACCTTTGATGCTCATCCCTATTATTAAGGCACATGGCACTGTGTTGGCATTTAAAAGAGGCAAAGTTTGCCATTATATGCTTTTAGTAATGATTTGCTGTCAGTGGCGGACAGGAACATGCATGAGTCTTTGGAAAGAGCCTGAAAGTTTGACTGCAGATGAAGACGACTGCGCTGGCCTTTAATTTCATGCACTATTGTACTGTACGCCCCTTTGATTGACAGCTGCGGGCATCATTTCTCATCTCTGAAGCCCAAGTGCCACGTCTGTGTCTCTACCCCGACGTTGTTCAACTTTTCACAATAATTGTAATATTTCTTGTGGGTCACTTTGGTGGAAAGCTGCTTGGCAACAAAATAAATTGAACTGTGATTCCCGACGCAAACACAAGGCTCATAACTGAGCTCAAATGCTGTCTTATCAAATTACGGCCCTCCACCCACGCCGCTGTTTGTCTGTCTGTCCCCTTTAGCATATGCCTGTTTAATATTCATCAAATCAAATTTAATCTGAGGACGCTGCTCGGCAATCAATATTGAGAGAAAGATGGAAAACACTGCTGGCATTTGCGTGTGCAAGCATGTGTGTAAAAGAGAGGACCAAATCTAAACGGATTTCACTCAGAAGCATTTCCAACCCATGTGATGTGACTTGTTTTTCCCCTATTTATTTCTAATTGTAATTTATAGTTATAATGGATCTTTATTTGTTTTGTTTTGTTTAAACCTGTAATGTTCAATATAACTTTTTTTATTTGTTCATAATTGTAATTTATATATATGAATTGAATTGAAATTTAATTTATCCTGGTGACACATAATCATGGTTTTCTGGAACCATGTGATAATTTGCAACTGTTCAAAATTTATTTTATTTTATTTTATTTTATTTTATTTTTTAAATAAGATTAACCTGGTCACTACCAATTCAAAGTCTTTTAAAAACATTTTTATTTATAGTATCCAAATTAAATATAATCTCTCACATATTAAACACATTTATTATTTTTTAGATTTTATAATTATAACTGTATAACTATGTTTTAAATGTAATTGTTTTAATTTAATTACATTTTTTATAAGATTAACCTTGTCACTCCTCAATCTCTTTTAAAACCATATTTTGTTTTATTTTATTTTATTTTTATTATTTTATTATTTTTATTTTATTTTATTTTATAAGATTAACCTGGTCACTCCTAACTCAATGTCTTTTAAAACCCTATTTTTTTTCTTTTTCTATCTTTTTATTATTTTATCATTTTTCTTTTATTTTTTAAGATTAACCTGGTCACTCCTAATTCAATGTCTTTTAAAACCATATTTTATTTTAAAAAAAGTATCTGTATTAAACAAAATCTCTCTACTAAACAAAATTCTAAAAACAAAAATGTTAAAAAATATTTAACTATTTAATTTTTGATTTGGATTTTTTGATTGTGTAAATATAAGGTTTTAATAATAAAAAATTTATTTTGTTTTATTTGATTTTTAATTTATTTTAGAAATATCCTAGTTTGAAACCTCATAAAAAGTTGATGCTGAATCAATTCAGTATCACTTGTTTTCTATTTTTGATTTATTTGTAATTGTAATTCATAATTCTAACTGTTATAAGAATATCCTACCACTCCTTATTCAAAAGTCTCTTGAAACGACCATCAGCATCTGGCTGATAAACCAGCTCTCGTTTAATGAGACCGAATGAGCTCCAGATACTCGTTTTTCAAAGGGTTCCTCTCTAGAAAACTTCAGTGGGATGATCAGGTCTTGCTCTGGCTCTGTGTTAGCGTGCTTCATTAGCCGGCCTGTGCATAGCTGGTGTCTCCTGGTCTGGTGTCTGTTTGTCTGACCATGGCACAACCGAACACACATTTACACCTCATTAGCACAACTGTAGGAGAGGCCAGTCAAATAGCCGCTCAAAACAGGCCTGCTTCAAAGTGCTAATTTGAAATGGCGAGTTAAAAAGACAGTTTTTTTTCCCAGAGTATTTAGCTGAGGGAGCTTCATTTGGTTGGAAAGCTCAAAGCATGTGTGTTTAAGACAATTAAGTTTGACAGAAATCATGGTGTATAGGATAATGTTATCCCTGGAGAAGATGTTTTCATTTGCTGAAGCGATACGCTCAGTGAACAGCAACAATGTCTCAAACCCATCATCCTCTCGCTCAGGTTTGTTGCGAGCTGTAAACCATAATTATAACCCTTACATTCTCACAGACTGACTCCACGATGTTGTATTATTGAAGTTTAACACTGAGAATATTTCAGTGAGCCACATTGTACTTTTTCTAGCTTTCATGCTACTTTTAATATTGTCATTATAAAAAACATGAATTCAATGCAGTATAAAAACTGTGAGTTCTCAATTGAATAATAATGTACATTTTTGTAGATGCATTTTTCAAAACACTGTATGTTGATCTTTCTGAAAGTATGAAAAAATTAATAAGCGGCTGTTTAATTAGTGAGCTTTTTATTAATTTAGCAGGAAAATAAAGCTTTGGAATTAAAAAGGTAATCACTGATTAATAATCATTATATTATAGAAATGATTAAAAAGTTATTGTGCAGTAATGTCTATAAGTGTTAAAATATGAGAATTGTGTAAAATTGTCATTTTAATAAATAACAGAAGCAGAAATCTTATTATTTATTTAATGTTTGCCATTTTAACTTGATTTTGCATTTATAAAAAATATAAAAAAGTTATAAAAGTTATATATTCTGTAATTATTTAATAATGGTATTACTCAATATAATAATATTACTCAAAATTAAATAATATGAATGTTGAAAATGTTGAAATATATATAAAAAATTATTTAATACATAATGAAACACATAAACAATTGTAATAATAAATGCAGAAGTGTATAAATAAATAAAAATAAAAATGATGTATTTAACAATTCATTTATATATTTCAACTTTTATTTAATTATTTAATGTTTGGTTATTTGGCCCTCCATAGAAAAAATATCCATTTATCATTATTAATATTGGTATCAGTGATAATCACTTTAATACTTGAGCTGAAGTCGTGAATACGTGAACTGAGCTCTTTTAGGTGGTAAAGGGCAAGCAAATGCTGTTTTCCATGATTTCTGAAAAATGAGCAGCATTGCATTGGAAATGAGTGCATGTTCCTGACATTTTCAGAAGAAAAGCCCGGGTTATCTGTCACATATTGGCTCTGACAAGCAGTGAAATGCTCATCCGTGAGCTGATGGCTGTGTGGCTCTCTCTGCAGGACAGACCGGGCTAGAAGACCTGCGTCAGCTGATCTGTTTGTGATTGCCTGTTTGTTTGTCATTGCTGTATGTCTGAGGGTCAAGCTCGGGTGTTACAGAACGGAAAGTAACGGTGATGCCAGTTGCCCTGGAGACGTCTTTGCTAGTTTTCCTCTTCCTGAGCCGCAGCGACAAATGCTTTGACATGATATTGATTAACACAGAACGTAGTCTGTCTGCCTCATGTTCGGCCCACATGTGAAATCCCAGAGTGTGTGAGGATGCAGGTGGACTGCTGCCATGACTCATGGCTTTCATCTTATATAATAAAAATATTTCAAATAAATATTCTTTTGAAAAAAAGGCACATAGATTTCATATAGATGAAATATATTTGTTGAAGAATTTAAAAATGTTATTTTGACATTTAGATTTTTATGTATTTTTTAATATTTTTACAAAAACATAAATATTTTTTTGTGCTGTCAGACAATTAGCTGCATCCAAAATAAAAGCTTTTGTTTACAGAATATGTGTGCTGTGTATATTTATTTTGTGTATATAAATACACCTACATACTTTATATATTTTGAAGATATTTACATGTATAACTTTTTATATATCTATAATATTATATTTTTATTATACAAACATAATATAAAAAATTAAAATTTTCTTAAATATAAACATGCATGTGTTTGTATTTATATACATAAAAAATATACACACCCATAGTTTTTAGTGTGATTAATCACAATTAATAGTTTGCACTAATGTATTTATTTATTCATTTATTTATAGAACAATATATATTTATTAACTTTTTAAATAAGTGCATAAGATACTAAAATATACATGTATTTTATTATATATTTAAATGAATATATTTGAAAATATTTAATACAAGTATTATTATTTAAAAAGAAAATAAGTATTTAATAATAACAATAACAATAATAAATACATTAAGTAATAAAATGTAAATCATATTATATATTTAAATGAATATATTTGAAAAGATTTTATACATGCTACTTATAATAATAATAATAATAATACAAATTATAATAAAAACAAATAAATTGGTATATTTTAATTCTAAAAATGTCTGTAGTTTTTGTACGACAGATTTTTTTTTCACACAGTTGAAGGAGTGAGCATGAATACCGCACAAGCTATATATCTGTTTGCTGTCTTATTTCGCCTGAGAGCAAACTTTGTTTCTCTCTGTGTGTGTGTGTGTGTTTGTCTGTAAAGAGGATTTGAGATTCACAGAGAAGGATCTCTCTGAGTGTTTAGACTTCCAGGCATTGCAATTTATTGCAGCTTTCAGTGAGATGAAAGCGTTCAGCGTCCAGCTGTGTGCAGCAGCAGAGGTGTATATACCTGCGGCCGTCACAGCTTTAAAACACACCGACACAATGGCTGTTGGAGCTAAATGTGCATCGTAGTAAATTGTTGTTGTGTGGGAGTGGCTCTGTGTGCTGTGTGTAATGATTACAGGGTGCTGCCAGGCTATTTCACTCGTTTTTCTTCAACACTGTTGTAACATTGCATTTTCTGCTTGTGTTTACATGTGTAACAGAATGCTGATGACTCCAAGTGACATTTGCGTTATAATAATTAAAGTTATAATAAAGTTAAATAATAATTTAAAAAATCATGATGTCAGACCATAAGCATGCACATATTATCAGCTGACATTCACCCTTTACATACAGTATTAAGCACATTCAGCAGCTAATGCATGCAAACATACTCACTGTGCATGCACATCTGTATATATGTGTGTATATATATATATATAATTCCCTCTAATAATTTTCATTATTTTTAGTATTAGTTTTATATTTGATCATATTTGATTGTATTAAATGTACTTATTTATTTGTTTGCTATTTTGTAGCTATTATATGATAATAAAAATGTTTCTTTTTTTATTTGTTTGTTTGTTTTATTTCTATTACTATTATTATTGTTTGAAAATAGCTGTAATGGCTATTATTATAAATTTTATTGGCAAAAATCGTTGTATTACTATGGTGTTGCTGCCTGTGACTGATAAAAAATGTTTAAACATATGTCTGATGCTGTATGCCCACAGTATGTCTAAAAAAGTAAAGAATGATGCAACAAGCACGCAAAATCTATTTATCATTGTGGCTCGAGGGCTGTTTGTTCAGTTAATAATATATTTCTGATATTTCTTCAGAATTACCCCCACCTTGTTCATCCTTAATGATTGACGTCATTGCCTACAGACACAAACTTTCATTTTTTCCTGTCAGTTATCATTTTTCTGCCGTTTGCATTGGAGATAAATTGACTGCACTTATTCTGATTCTGAAAACTTGCAATATATAAAAAGCAATAGACATTTCTATGATCTGGTATCAGTAGCGTTTCTTTTACACCACAGCTGTGATGCACGTCTTCATACTCGCTATAACTAGTTAAATGCAGGTGGTATTAGAAGCTAGTTATGGTAATTTAATGCTTTTTCCTTTTTCTGTTTCAATCTTTGTTTTCTTTCCTACATTTGGTTTGCTCACTGGGGGTTTGTTGCACCATTTTACTCTGAAAAGCCACAGTGGGATGATTTTTAGTGAAAAGCGCTGCATAAACCAGTCTAAATGAAACTCATAGAGGCTATCTTGAATATGTATGATTTAATATTTCTCACTTTTATGCAGGTACAGTAGTTCAGAACTGAACATTTACGTTCACTTACAACAGTGTTCGGTTTGAAACCTTTAATTTGTTTAGGCTTTTGCTGGAAAGGAGTTTTGTAGACTGGACATCATGCGTCTTTAAAGGGACAGTTTGCCCAAACAGTGGTAGCCAATGACTTCCACAGCATGAAATAAACTACTTTCTAAGTAAATGGCTACCGTCAACTGTTAAGTTACCAACTTTGATACCAAAATATCTTATTTTTTATGATGTATTGGCTGACTTTGAATAATGTTGGTTACCCTTCCAATAGTTGAACATAACCATTGACTTGCGTTGTTTTTTTGGTTTTTTTAATGCTATGCAAGTCAACAGCTAGCGTCAACTGTTTAGTTACCCTCAACATTCTTCAAAATATCTTGTTTTTGCTATATACAGAAATTATTTTAAAGAATGTTAGTAGCCAGTTAGTAATGTTAGTAAATTATGTTAGTAACAGTTGATGGTAGCCACTGACTTCATTAGCATGGAATTTATATATATATATATATGCCCAGTACATATAATGAAAGTCAATGGGTACCGTCAACTGCTTGGTTATTACCATTCTTCTAAATATATTATTTTTGACTTAATGATTTATTAGATGATTTAGAAGATATTTTGAAGAATGTTGGTAGCCAGACAGCTGAAGGTAGCCATTGGAAAATGCAATGTAAGTCAATGGCTACCATCAGCTCTCTGGCTACCAACATTCTTCAAAGTATCTTCTTTTGTGCTCAACAGAAGAAAGAAACTCATAGGTTTGGCCCAACAAGAGGGTGAGTAAACAATGACAATGTTCTTTTTTTGCATGAACTGTCCCTTTAACTGAACACTCTTCTTTACATCTTACCTGAAACTCTGTGGAAACTCTGGAAGCCGAAAGCCCTGCCATTAACGGAGCGAGCATGTCACCACACACCTGATGAGGCTAAATGGCACTTTTGTCTTCAGCTCAGCCCTGGAGAACCCAAAACAAAGCATCAGCAAAAACAAAAGCTGCTCTCTACGCCTCAGCGAATTTGTCACCTGACAAGAATCTAAAGCAGCAGCCTGCCTTTCCCAAAAAGTGTCCCTCTCTTTCTCTCTTTCCGGCCTTCACTGTTAGAGGAGATATATGATACTGTAGATAGAAAGCCAGGGCTCTTAATAAAAATCATCCATTTCTGTCACAGCCCAGCTGAGGGGGATGAAAAATGCATTTGCACAGTATCAATAGGTGATTTTTATTTATTTATTTATTTATTTTTTTGCGTCCGTCTCCACCTATTTTTCTCTTTGTAAAGTGGATTCCTCTGAAATGGGGGCATATGTCGTGAATCTCCTCTAAATCGCTTCGTCTTTTTGTACCTTTCGTTCTGGCCTGAAGGGCTGCTTATCATTAGCAAGAGATGAGATGCCCATCTATTATCGCTGTCTCTAACGAAGGTCAGCAAGTCTTGAGAGGAGAGGCTAAAAATCTACTCTTCATTTACAAACACTTTCTAAAAGAGGACATAACATGCTTGCTTGTTACTTTAGGTAACACTTTATAATAAAGCCTCATTTATTAATGCTATAACATGAACTAGTAATGAACAATATATGTTTACAGAATTCATTAACCCTTGTTAATATCATTTTATTATTATTATAAGTTGTAGTAGTAGTAGTAAATTATTACTAAATAAATTATTTCTCTGACCGCTGCTCAATAACAAACAATATTACTTTAATAAATTATTTTAAATAATAACATAGTAACTTTTTTACTTTTTTATTTCTAAATTTTAAATATGATTAGTGCACCATTTGTCATTTATTAGGTATTATTTTACCTAGTTTTTGTCATTACAATACTCTTATATTATGATGTAAAGTAAATGTATCCACACATACACTAACAAACAAACAAATAAATGAGTAAATAAATAAATGAATACAATTTTAAAGCAGTAGTCTAATACATTCTGACTATCATTAATATTAGAGACCAAAGTTTTTCAGTGAATAGCTTAAATTTGGTCTCATAGAGCAGAGCTATATATGGCTTCAGAGGACTAGAATCAGTATAGTGTATGAGTCACATGAGCTACTTTTATCATATTTTGTAGTGTTTTGTGTCTTTTTAGAGCATGAAAGCCTCAGTCTGCTTTGTTTGTCTGGTGATTATGTAATAAGACACAGGTCTCACTTTACTGGCCGCCTGTGAAGCTCCTGGCAGACGATATGCAAAGTGAGATATACTGTATTGCAGTGGCTCAGCGTTTCATTTGCTTAGCACGAGGATATTTTTGGGTAGATGCATCATGCACAGATGTTTTTGGCCTTGTGTGTTTGTTTTTTCGAGAGCGAGCGTGCTTTTGTTCTAATCTGTGTGAGAGCTCTTGGACTGATGGATGGAAAATTGCAGGTGGGTGGAAATGTCAGAGAATGAAGTTGTTTCTTGCCATCGAAGTGCTTGAAACACGATTATGCCGCGCATAGGCAATCTGCCACCAAACATCTTTAAGGTCACTCTGATACGTGACATGCAACAACTTTTACAGCCCAATCTTGCAGCTTGTAAAATCATTCTTTTCTATTGAGCAGCACCGTGGTAGCAATATGTTATCAGCCTCTAAATGATAACAGTGCTGTGCTGGTGAATGCATCTTATTTTAACGGCTCATCTGTCTAAAGACATCTTTGAAATAAATGCATTCCTGAAGTCATCTTTAAAATGGAAGGTATTGGGTAGTTTTCTTACCAAACTGAGGCTGATTTGCTTGCGAAATCTTTAATATGAAAGTCTAACACAGAGCATGGCTGGAGGACGAGGATTATGAAGCTGTAACAAAGAACATAGTCAGAATAGATGCTGTATTTAATCTGACGCTAACAAAAATAAGACTGTGCAAGGGTTGCATGACAATGCCATTTATTTACCCTTGACCATGCATTGACAGCTTAATTTTCTGGAATATCTTAAAATAAAATTTAAGTCATATTATAGGTATTGTTTTTTTTTTTGGATTTATGTTTAGCGTCTAGGTTTGTATTATTATTCACTCCGATGTTTCTGATTAAGCGATTGAGGTGTTTAGTTATGGGCTGTAATAATGAATATAGCAGTCATCGTTTACCCCTGACATCTGAGGAAGAACATGCAGAGGATTAACACTACTTTCATTTCTTAAGGGAATGTGCCCATCCCTTATCTGCATAAACGCATCAGTGTTAGCGCGTATTAATGAATATTTGCAAATCGCTTTTCCTAATAATGTGCTAGTTATCCTGTTTGGCAGCTGATGTTTACAGTCTGCTTGTCACTCGACAGAAGAGAGGGGTGGGGTCAGCAGGGCTCATTAGCATTTAAAGCAACATGGACTAGAATGGCTTGATAAAAACAGAGCTGGCAGGGTAAAGATGATGTTGTTTACACTAACATTGAGTACTTAAGCAAAGTATGTTATAGACTTTTCATTAAGACTAACTCTAAAGAATCATGTGTAAAATGGGCACCCAATGATCCCTTTAATGAGCTGAACCTTATTGTAAAGTGTTTTCAGATGATGAAAATGAATTTCAGAATTTCAATTTCAGAAAATGAACTTTGGTTGCCAAAAACCTGAACACATCAGGTAAGTTTCAGAACAGAAGTAATTGGAAATATTTAAATCTTTCCAAAGAAATGTTAATTTTAGTAACAATAAAATCTCTCTTTTTTTTAACCAATTACTAACGATGAGCAGTATATTTGACAGTATATTACAGCATTTATTAATGTTAGTTTATATAAATGTTCATAGTGCGTTAACAAATTTTTACAGATACAACGTTTGATTTTAATGTTAGTACTGTATATATAAAGTTAAATAAGCTTAATAAATGCTGTATAACTAAAGTTTATTATGTCAGATAATACTACAAAGCCATGTTAGTTATTAAACATACCCCTAGTTTCACTGTTACGAGCCACGCCTCGGTGGCTCTTTCCGAACGGCACCAGCAGGGAACCCTCTCCCGTTTTTATGCAAACACGCCACCCCGGAACTGTGATCAGTTCCAGGTAACGCTCATTTCAGTCCCTATTTAAGCTATCGGTCGAGACTGACTCAGTGCAAAGTATTGCTAGTTCCCATGCTACAATTCCGAGCGTTTATTCACCCTGTTGGACTTCCTGTGTATGACCTTGCCTTGCTACATCGACTACGAACCCTGCCGCCTGCCCTGAACTGTGCCTGGACTTTGTTACTCTTGTGGATTGCCTGTGAAAGCCTTGTTACCTGTGAGTTGAACCTGTGGGTCTGTTTATTGTTTGGACGCATATGGATCCGAACGATTTAGCCCAGTCATTACATTCACAGACAAGGCTTAAGCTAGTCCCAGACTAAATTGCATGTTTGAGCTGTCTCAGATGAACAAATATTGCTCTGACATATCTTAAAACATGTCAGTGTCATTGTTCTGTGTTGAGATGCACACTTGTAATATTTTCTTATAAGGCGTTTTTGTAAAAGTTGCTTAAATATCTTAATTTAACTAAAGCCTACTCCTGGCTTAGGCGTAGCCCTGTTTGTGAAACTATGTTTTACTGAAATCTCAATGATTAAAAACAAAACAACTAACTAGAAATTGATACATTTTGTTGGCTAAATATTGCGTGTTTGTCTTGTCTTACATTTATTTGTGTATTAATCAGCAAAATAGTGTAAATCTTTTCATTTCCAGAGATAATTCAAATAATTATCTCCACTTTGCTCTCTCCTCCTCTTCTCTTCTCTATTCAGTTGTCCTGTCAACACCAGCAAATCCAAATGCTGCAGTGGCGTGTGCGTGAAATGAGACGGCCCAGACACAAACAAATACGATCTGTCAAGGGCTCTTGGATAGCAGCAATAGGCGCAGGTGGATTGCTCCCCGAGATAAGCAGCAAAGCCTTTCTCTCCCCCAATGAAATATGTATGGAGCTCCATGAAGGTGCATCTCTCTCTTTATAAGAGAATCCCTCCCCTCTTCCCGCTCCGGAGAGTCAGGAGATGTGCTGCTCTCGCCATGTGCCTGCTTATGATTACTGAGACTCACTTTCTGCTCCGTTGTTTAGTGCCTCTCTCCAGGTGGCCCTCGGCCTCCATTCCTATTGATGAACATCTACGCCTAATATGTTGCTCCATTGATTCTTCGTTATTTCAATTCCCAGAACAGTTGAAGTGCACGGTGGCTGTAGCCAAGGCGTTCAATTTGCAGTCCTATTAAAACAAAGTCATTAAAAGCATACTGTGTGGCATTTGATAATTAAAAATGAGAGTAAAAATAACCCTCATTAGCATCGCGGCCGCCTTGTTTTGTTGCGCTCGGTTGTCTCAAAGAGTTGTATTTATGCAGTGACTGATATAGGAACAATACGGCCAAAGCCCAGGACCTATTATCCGCATGCCATCATGACCCACGCGGCGTATCGGATACAAACGCAGAGTTACACCAAAGCATTTGTGTCTGCCAATTTAAAAACGGGTGTGAATCGAGTGAGAATGTGCTAATTCACAATGCGTCAAGAGTGTAATGTCTTTTGTGAGGTGATGCATGTTCCATCACAACGCTGACTTTCTGAATCTGGAATTGTGATGAAATGAAAAAAAATGAAATGTCGTGACAATTTTGTGCTCTGGAATTTGTGCTCTGTATTTAACCCATCCAAGTGCACACACACAGCAGTGAGAAGTGAACAACCACACACACTGTGA
>JAUMHI010000037.1:3217732-3231050 GCA_032359435.1 Enteromius unitaeniatus | reverse complement strand
TTATTCACTAACCCCACCCACAATCCCTGCCGGACCTGGGACTTGAACCCACAACCTTTGGGTTACAAGCCCAACTCTCTATCCATTAGGCCACAACTGCCCCTACGCCTAATTCTGACAATCCTGACTTTTTTTTGCTCACCTAATTGTGTTATTATATTTCGCAGTTCTAACTTTATATCTTGTAATTGCGAGTTCATACTGTATCTCAGAATTCTGCATTAGTCAAAACAAGTAGTAATGGTTTTTAAAAAATGTGTCAGATGAACATCAATCTAAAACGTTCCATGGATGAGAACGCTGGACTAGTGTAAATGACAGGCGTAACCATTGCAGTAGAAGTAAACTGAAACGCACTGGTGTAAACCCGGATAGAGAGAACATTGCCTGTTAAGTGAATGAGCACATCCTGCAAAGTTTTAAATCTGAAAGTGCACCGTGTATAAAGTTATTGTCTCTCAAAAGAAAGAGTGGACTCTGAATCATTGAAATGATTCGTTTTTAAAACGAGCCCAAGCATTAGCATATTGCCACCCACTTGTTGATCTTTTTGCGTTGGTCTAAATGAAAATGCAAATTTATTCTTTGCCACTAGGTGCTGCTTTAGGAGCGTTAAACACTCAAAAACACTTTGAAAATGAAATCAACCAATCACCGAAGAGGTTTGGAAAAATTTATTGTTAAAACATATATTATATTATAAGAAAATTATAAGAAATGAAAGTGTTTTTTTACCTTGCATGCATGCCAACCTGTTTTTGTGGACACCTAAAACCCAAATATGAATCTTTCAAAACCAAAAAAATGACCATCTAAAACTTTTAATGAAAAAACTTTTTTTAGAACGATGTGTAAAAAAGTGTTATGCTACGATTTTGAGTAGAATTAAAATCCAGACAACTTTGATCAAATGTTCTGTTAATGTTATTGGAAAAAGGTTTGTTCACAGTCTTGCCAGAATATTCGCTAATGTTCCCCGTTGAGCTTGGTCTCCTCAATCACGCTGGAGGATTATTCCATATCCGGTTTTATGTGAGCCGCAAATGAGTGATGCATTATGTATCAGCAGCACAGATCTATACGGCAATAATGAGCGGAGCTCATTGATTAATGTGCCGCAAAAGCGAAGGCTTTGTATTCAATGAAACCGACACGACACAAGGTTGTTTGCACAGGCGTGATTGATGACATTTTGCACCGCTATTTACAGCGCCCTCCACGGGAAAGACGTGCGATAATGATTTATACCCCCCACAGTTACCCAGGCAAAAGTTAAGTCATGTGACCTGCTGATCAAAAGTATAAAACCTTTGAGTGTGAGAATGTCACTGTAATCGCAAGAATTAGTGTGTGTGTGTGTATGTGTGTGTGTGTGTGTGTGAGAACAGCAGGGGACTGATTGAAAATGTTCAAAGAAACAGCTCCACTTTCTTGATTAAATGCTTGGTGCGTCAGCGGATGACTGATTGTGTATGTGTGGCTAAGAGGTGACGATCTGGCCTTGTGTCTAATCTCCCCCGTTGCGAGTGGTGCTGGGAACCGTGTCCTTTGCTTAGGCTGGGCTTAAAAGGTCACTGAAATATTTATCGTCCTGTTTTCTGGGTTAGATGTGATATTGCGCTTGCAGTTTTGTGCACTTGACGTCTCAAATTTTAACATGTAAAAGCAAAAATGATTAAATTACTGGAGCGGGAGTAGGTCAAACATGGGTTAACACTCCTGAGTTAGGAGGCCTATAAATGTGAACTCATTGGAGAGGATTGATATGTGTGTACCTGTATTGGCCCAATGAATTCCTTGGAGGAAGGAATTCTAGATGGAAGAGTTATTTCTAATGCATTTAGATGCTAATTTATGAATTTATTATTGTTCCCTGTGAATTTGTTTGATCCAGTTATATTTATGCATCAATGATAGACTACTTTAAAAAAAATCTTTAAAATAGCTGTTTCTTTTTATTTTTGTCTTATCGATTACCAGCAACCAGGCGTCAAAAAAGAGCAATTTCCTCACAGTTTCATAACCATTCTGCGGGAGTTTCCTCTCCTCTTTAGACAGGCACGAGCATTGTCTTGCGTGTTTAAAAAAAAAAAAAGGCACACTGAGGCAGCGCTTGTGGATGACTCATGCGTTCATTGCGAGCGCATGACCATCGCTACGCTGCGTTCGCGCCTCTCGTTCGTGAGATGGCTCAACTCGCGTCCTTTCCGCGGTGAGCTGGCTTTTCGGTGGCGCCTGGGGGATGCAGAATGTTCCTGTGGGTTTAAAAGCCCCGTGAATTTCTGCCGCACCCCGTAGTCCTGTGGTGGTGCTTCCAGAACAGTGCGTTTCCCCAAATGCCACTGGGCTGAGCGTCTTCTTTGGAACATCCCAAGAGGTTGAGATGTCTTCCGCAGAGCTCCAGCTATGGTCCTCCGAGTGTGGAGTTTTCAAACCGTGGTGTGGTATGGTCCCCCTCAGTGTCCTTCTTCCCGGAGGTGCATGAGGAGCTGACCAGGTCGTGGCGAGCCCCGTACTTGTCACGCCTGGCTACCAGCTCCTCTCCCCTCTCCACCCTCGACGGAGGTGCAGCCAGGGGGTATGTGCCGATCCCCCAGGTCGAGCGTGCAGTGGTGGGCCCGCCTGTCTTGGATCGCCACGGCCCCCGTCCGAGGCGCGTAAGACCTCATCCGCTCTCGCGGGCCAGGCTTAACACACGCTGGGCAGGCTGTCACCTCCCTGCATGCGATGGCCACACTACAAGTGTACCAGGCCAAAGCACTCAAACTTCTGCACAAGGGTCTGATCAAGGGGCCATGCAGGAACTCCGTGCCGCGACCAACTACGCCCTAAGGGCGACGAAGGTTACCGTACGTGCCCTTGGTCAGGTGATGTCCATGGTAGTGGCTCAGGAGCGACACTTCTGGCTCAACCTTGCTGAGATGGCCGATGTTGACAAAGTCTGCATCCTTGACGCGCCCATCTCACAGGTTGGCCTCTTCGGTGACACTGTAGAGGACTGTAGAGGACCCCGTGGCACCCAGTCATCTTGCTCCATCCTCGGCCAAAGCACATGATGCTAGGCTGCCGGCACGATGTCGAGCTGGCAGCGGGCACGGGATGCCGCCCGTTCCTCAGGGCACGGCCAGGAATACCCGTAGGGACCTGGTGCTACGGCACCTCAGCCATCCGGGCCTTCAGGTCAACGGAGAGAAGAGCAAACTCTGTGCAGTGCAGAGGATCTCTTGTCTCGGCATAGAGCTGGACTCGATCGTAAAAACTGCCCGTCCCGTGGGGGAGCGTGCGCAGGCCATGCTGACATGTCTGAGCTCAAGTAAATTAAGAGGCTCCTGGGGCATATGACAGCCGCAGCTGCAGTAACGCCACTGGGGCTGCTTCATATGAGACCGCTTCAGCGTTGGTTACACGATCGGGTCCCAAAATGGGCATGGCACCGTGCCATACTTCAGACTGTCTCCGCGTAACATGGCCTCAGGGTCGTGGCCTCTTCCATGGGTCTTTTCCCATATGTAACGTCGAAGTGATTCGACTAAAAGGTTAACGTCTAGGTTACGAACGTAACCCACATTCCCTGAAGGAGGGAACGGAGACATTAAATCTTTTTATATTATATTATTATTAGATTAACTATGGGTTAACATTCCTGAATTGTATAAACGTGTGCTCATGTGAGAAGACGGATATGTGTGTACCTGTGCACATGCCTCTGTGTCAACACACATTTCATCTATTCATAATAACTGCACTGGGCATATGTATTCTTAAACAGAGCTCAGAGGAAGGAATTTCAGATGGGGGAGTCATTTCTAATGCATTTAGATGGCCTGGCTGATGTTATCCAAGCAGACAAGGTGGTCGACTTCAACTTCCAGATAGCTTTTAACCAGATTAGCTGACTTTCTGCCACATCCAAATGGATCAGCCATACTCAGGAGAATGGAAGGCAGATGAAGTATAAAAAAGGCTATGAATGGTGAGTGTTGCATGAATAAACACAGGCACACAAAGTGTCCAGATGGAGGCTATGCTGAAAGTAACACTTCATATGTGAGAACAGTTGTTGAAGTTGTTGTTTAGTCAAAGTTGATGCTGTATGAGATTTGACGCTAATGGAAATTATGCTGTCAGGGATAGAAGTACAGTTTCCTTTCAGTCAGTCACTATGACGTTACGTCATTGACTGACGTTGTGGCATCCAGCCTGGGAGAAAAAATCTGAAACTTTTTCTTTGGAAAAAAAGCCAATGAGAATTGGCCAGTGGTTTTTGCATGCCAAGCCACTCCCCCATGCATACGGGTATATCAGATGGCGGCAAACCACCATTAGCTTTCTGCTTCTGAGCCGATCTCTTGCGAAGTTGTAGAGGAAAAGAAGAAAAATATTTACCTGCTGTAATCGAGATCACGTTCCTGCATTCCAGCGGAGAGACTGCACCAGGTGCACAATTGTGTGCGTGGTCCTCCCCTCGGCAGTCCCGGCCTAAAAGAGCCAATTTCTTACAGCTACACAGTTGCAAAGCATGTCCTCTGGGATGTCGCCAGGCCAAGGCATTAAAAGAACTGCATGAGGGTAGTTCTGACCAGAGGTTGATGCAGGAACTGCGCATGGCGAACGACTTTGCTCTACGTGCAACAAAGGTCACGGCACAGTGCCTCGTTCAGGTGATGTCCACCATGGTGGTCCAGGAGCGCCATCTCTGGCTGAACCTGGCGCAGATGGGTGACGCCGACAAAGTGTG
The DNA here is from genome assembly GCA_032359435.1 of Enteromius unitaeniatus. Taxonomy (NCBI): domain Eukaryota; kingdom Metazoa; phylum Chordata; class Actinopteri; order Cypriniformes; family Cyprinidae; genus Enteromius; species Enteromius unitaeniatus. The sequence goes on along the minus strand of JAUMHI010000037.1, from coordinate 3,226,312 downwards.
CTTTCTTGACGCACCCATCTTCCAGGACGGCCTCTTCGGTGACACTGTCGAAAACTTTGCCCAGCAGTTCTCCAGAAACAGACGGAGGCCATTAAACATATATTGCCCTGGCATGGCTAAATACTGAGAAAAGGGTCTGAATACTTAGGACAATGTGATATTTCAGTTTTTCTTTTTTAAGAAATCTGCAAAAATCTTCTTTCAATCTTCTTTTTCTGTCAATATGGGGTGCTGTGTGTACATTGAGGGAAAAAAAATACTTAAATGATTTAAGCAAATGGCTGCAATATAACAAAGAGTATTGTTTTTTTACATTAATGATAATAAAAACTGAAATTTATTGAGAAAATCAGCATTTTAGACTGATTCCTGAAGGATCTTGGAACACTGATGACTGAAAATTCAGCTTTTCGTCACAGGAATAAATTACATTTTAGAATATATTTAAATAGAAAACAGTGATTTTTAATTATAATAATATTCCACAATAATACAGTTTTACTGTATCTTTTAAGCTAATAAATTATTGTTTAAGAGGGTTTTTTCTAAAACATTATACAATATTACCAACCCAAAACAGTTTTATACATGGAAGTTCATAAATGCACTCTCTGTTCTGTTTATGCATGCTTTCTAGTAGTTTTCAACTGAACAAATGTGACCTGAACAGCATCCAACAATAGTAATTATTAAATCATGTTTTTGCCAAACTCTAACCTACTGTAAAAAGCATGAAAAGAAAAAGAAAAGCCCTTTTTTATCGATCCTGCAACATGATAAAACTTTAACACATTTTTGTTTCATTTCTCTCTGATATTTATGCGCGCAGATACAAAACGACAAACGTTTGATCCTTTGAGTTGAACACTGCTACCTGCGATGCTCGAGTACAGCACAGTATTTTCTTAAATGCTTGTATCAGGGCTTTCTGTCTCCGTCTCTCCACACCTTTCCCCATGTGAGCGGCGTACGCCTGTTCGTCTCAACAGCTTTGGTGAGGAGACTGTGTCAGGTCAATTAACAGTGCTGCTCTGTACATTTTCCACCTGACTCTTCCCATTAGTACTGCTAAGGTACACGACAGTGAAGAGTGTGCAAAGTGTAACCTTTCTTCCCTTAGTTTTTTAGTGTCAGTCAGTACGCTGTTTTCTAAACTTCCTTGTTTTTCATAGTTTGGTTTAAGTGTCGAGCAGCAGAAAGGCCACCTGGCGTGACGTGACGCTGCTGTCATATTTTCTAATTACAGAGCAACAGGAAACTAGAGTTTGTGTGGATATGAGGGTGAGAAATGTGTGCTGGTGGACGACGTGACCGCACAGAGAGTCTGTTTCCGCCATCTGTGGCCGATTCCAAACCAAATCATCCTGCAGAATCAACCATCGCCAGTCCGTTTGAAGTGTGGGATTTTTATACTCTGTAAGGCTACCTGTGACCTGTTGTGAACGGTAAACAGCGCTGATGCAATTTAAACTCAGTGTTCACAGATGGTTTGTAGCACAAAGATATAAAAACAACAGGAATCAACAGCCGGCTGAGCTGATAGGAAACACAGGCTGCATCAGAGTTTGCATACTATTCATATTGTTAAGTATGTGATACACAAGCTTGTTTGGGAAAAAAAAAGTAATTGAGACTTTTTATCTCACAATTCTGATTTCGTTTTTCTTTGCAATGTCATTTTGCGAATATAAGATGCAAACTCTTAATTCTGAGTTATACATCTCACAAATCTGAGTTTGCTTTTCATAATTTTGTTCTTAGAATTCTTTTCACAATTGTGCATAGAATTTTGAGTTTACATTTCACAGTTTTGACTTTTTTTTTTACATCTCACTTTATATTCAGGGTGGGGTTTAACGATAAAAATAACCATATAAATTAATATGGTTAAACTCTTTTCTTTCTTTTTTTTGTCTTTGACCTACAAAGACTTTTTAAAACATTTCCAAAAAGTTATGTTTTTATTGTATTAGTTAGCTCTTTTTTTAAAATGTTTTTTACCTGGATCTGTTTTTGCAAATTAATTCTTCATATATTGTAAACATGTAATCAGTATGTAAACAAAAACGGTATCCGTTCTTGTATTACAGGACAACTTTGAATAACTTTTTTGATCCACTTTAAATGTTAATGTATATAGACTGCCCAATAAAAGCAGTAATAAGGCATGTCTGACTTTGACATGTATATATTGCCATTATTATGTAATCAAAATGCAAATTAAATAAATTATATATATATATATATATATATATATATATATACACACACACACGGCCAAATGTATAATTAGCAATTGGCAAATTAACCATGTCAGCTTCCTGTTATGCAACCATGACTTGAACCATGAACCATGGCAATCAGCATTAACCATAGATAACATAAATACAGTACATACATACCACATTAGCAGCTGTTGATTACTACAGTATAGTATGTCTCCGCCGTAATGGAAATGTCAGAATGTGCCTGTAAAACGTGTTAACAGATGTGATTTGCAGCAACAGCCTCTTCCAACAGATTTTCACATTTGGTTTATTATATGCGTCAGACGATTCTGCATAATGCGGATGATATGAAATTCTAAATTAAAGGCAGTATTGATAAAACAGTCTTGTAAGTGATATTGATCATCATAGAGCACATCCTGCATGCTGTAAGCTTTTAATTAAAGCAGTGGGACTAGTGATCATAAATGCAAAGGGTTTGAAAGAAAAATACATGTGGATGTGGAAATATCAATAGCACATTTGTTTATTCTGATCATAGATTATAGCAAGAATCATTTGCCTTGTTACCTTAGCCTGTATGCACTGCAAACCATAAATAAAGCTTGGAATAAATGCATATAATACATAATTTTAGTGCATGATATATCATTTTCGTGCATATACTATTAACATGAATTGAGCTTATATTATATGACATTACATACCTTTACTGACTTGTTGACTCTTCCGAAATTTTGACTTCAAAATTGAATGCAACCCTTCATATATACAGTATGTATTAATATTTATGCCACTTCCTTTTAAATAAGTCTAATAATCTTATATAATATGCCCTTTGCAATCTTAATTTGCAAAGGAGGAAAGCCACTAATGTTCATTTGAGTTAAAATCTGTAGTGAATTGTATATATTGGGGTTTTGCAGAAATGGTTTATGTATTTGGCATGTAAAAAAATGTAGGAACAATTTTCACTTAGAAATGAAGGAAGAAACAGGAGGTAACTGATTGAATTAAACAGGAATGTTTTTAAAAGTAGAAGTTGCAAAATAATATTTATTGTAAGTTGCTTTCTATTCCTTCATAATTAAAGATGTAATTTTTCTAGCAACTGTTTCTACACCACTTTTTTCTCAATGTAGTGTGAGGTGAATAAATAAGGATTTAATTGGCACATTATTCTTCTTTTAAAATGAGCTATATGTTTTCAGCTATTTTCTTGACATTGCTTCTGTTCGCAAGCATTAGGCAATGTCATCTAAAGCACATTTGTACATGCGCCAGAGGAAATGAAGTCCAGAATGTTGTTTTTGCATTACGGAAAACGCTGCTTCAAGCCATTTATCCATGTTTTATAGCCATTTACATTGTTTGGTTGTTGCAAAGTGTCACAAACATACTGTAATAATCCATAATTCTCTTCAACCGAATAGCAATTGGGCGTATGAGGGAGCTGGTAATGTCTCTGCCGTTTCCTCAGAAGCAGGTGGGCCGCTGGTGATCTATGGCCATCGTGTCCCTGTTGTTCCACAGCAATGCACGGATGACTTACCCACCTCCCTCGACAAATAAATTGCCCTCTCTCCCTCAAATGGAGAGACGTCACAATCCCTCTCATCGGATGTTGGCGTCGCCTGCACATATTTATGTTCTTTTACAGCCTGTACAGTCCCAGTCCAATAAAGGAACAAATGGAAGACTTGAGCAAAGCCAGAATAGGAGGATGAGGAGGAGGAGTAATGATCTGGAATGGTGAGGAAGAACGCGAAGGCCTCCAGTTGAGGGATGTCCCGTGCATCCATTTCTCTCGCTCCCTCCTGTTCTCCGTCATTTGTTGGCCTCCTAAATGGAGGGTTGTTAATGGTTGCCAGGTTGGGGCAGGGTGAGGTGAGCCAGAGACCGGAGATGACAGATGTGCCGGTTAGAGACGAGGGGAGCTGCTTCCTTTTTCACCGCTTCATTTTCAGCCATGTTAAACTCAGCCGAGCGGGAATGAAGAAAAATCGGTCGTTCCCGATTCAGCAAGAAGGGGGATCGGAGCCTTATAGGCACAAAAGGCCGGGATTTTGTTACAGAGGGTTTTTCCTAAATCATGTTGAAGGATTAAATTCTCACATCCACCTCAGAGGTCAGCAGAAAAAGCTGTTCTATCAGTGTTAAGTCACTGTAGAGTGAAATATGAATAATATTATTATAATATGACAGGATTGCAGAGGTAAATCACTGAAAAATAATGATCATCATAATGGCAATAGCAAGTGAAGTGTGTAATTTTTGTTTATTTTGCAAATTCAGAGTTCTGGATTGGCTGAAATGTGTTTGAAGAGAGAGAGAAACAAGGTACCAATGTATATATATATATATTTATATCTGTGTATAGTTTTAACTGTAGAATTAAAAATAACTAAAACAAAAATCGGTTGTATAAATAAAACTACTGTATATGGACTATAAAATAAAAACTATATGGACATTAAAAAATAACAAAAACCTGAAAGAATTAGAAAACACTTGATAATAGGGTTCACATTAGAACATTACAGTGCTTAAATAAATATTTAAGAAAAAAAAGGTTTTATGTTAGTTCAAGTCTATTAAATGACATTAACAGTTGATAATGATTTAGCCAAATTTATATTAATTAAGATTAAAATGAAAATTGTATACATATTTTTAAATATTTTTTAATGTAGTTAACAAATGTTAATAAGTAGAATCTTGTTGTTAAGTGTGAAGTAAAATATTTTCCATTTCAACAAAAACTTTCAGTGCTACTAAAATAACACTGAAGATTACATTGTCCAAATCTCCTTTGTTCAAGGTGAGACAGCGCAGCGTTTTTCATTTGGCTTCTCTGTATTATAGCTAGCAATTTTGTGCCTGTGGCAATGTGTCCTCGTTCACGGCTAAATAACAGTTTTACATCACAGAGAGGATGAACACTAGACAATTCGAAGCCCTAAATACTTGAGTGCGATTCAGTCCATTTGCCTGAATCAACTCTCAACGTCTTCAATTTGAGAAAGGCTATTTGGCTCTGTGAGTACAGAGGGAGATAATTGAATAGCATTCTTACTTATTTTTCATGTTGCCGTTAGGGAGCTGTAAAACACTCTCTGACGGCTTCTTTCACTCTGGTGCAAAGCATATTCATTAAAGAGAGATGGGACATCATATTAGGGTTGCAGCAGGTTTCTGCAGAGGTACACAGCTCATTGTTTAGATTGAAATGTGCCAAGGACAGTTTGCAAGATTGACCTACCGTTAGAAGTGGGTTGAGTATCAGAGTAATGATTTAAAATTATATCTCAGATCGTGGTGTTCATTAATGCTGAAGAATAATCGCAGGAACCAATTACATTTAAAAATGATAAAAGTGCCACTATTGGTGATGAAAGGTTCATATTTTGGTTGCGTGAGTCCCACACAACAGATTAACATGCATGCACACTGTTTTATATTCTTATAATACGCATCTATTTTTACCTTATATTTGTTCAATGACTCCCCAATGATTCGTTCAATGTTTAATTTTTCCAAACCCCTCTGATGATCTGGCCATTAAAAATGAGTCTATTTTCACACAGCAGCCTGCACATCGTCACGCTGTATCACGCGTCTCCCTGCAAGTGCTTTTTCAGATTTGTTTAAACCATTGTTGCAAGGAACAATGGTTTAAACAAGGAACAACTTTCTGTAGCCAATCCCCATGGCCAACTCTAGGGGGCGTTGGTCACAAAAACCATTGTTAACAATAGTTTAATGATTCCACCTTTCCTGAAAGTACACAGCAAAAAAACTTAATCACATTATAATGTTTACTTGTTAAGAGCAAGCTTTTCACTCCCGTTTACATGCTATTTCTTTATTCTTATTATTCGCCAAGAATTGTGGTTAACACGAGACCACTTTCCTTCCCGTGCGCATTTTGAATAGAAAACATTTTCATTGATATCTTTAATAATGCAGTATTTTAATAATATCACTAAGTAATAAACGTCTGATCCCAATCTTGCAGTGTATGATATGTTACTGTTATCCTGTCTTTCTTCGAGGTCACAGCGATGAGATCCAAGTTTGCTGTTGTCTTCTCTCTCTCTCAGTTCTTTTGGAAAGTGACATTTCTCAGCTAACAGATGTTCTGCTGTGTTAACTCTTTTTCTTTCTGACATTCTCACTTCCTTTGGTGTGTGGCAGTACTATTCGTAGGTTTTAAGGCTCTTCGTTTACCCGTGATCTTTCAGGAAGAGCAAAAGCCAGCCGATGGTTTTCCCGGAACAAGTTTATCTCCGACTCTCCCTCAGGCCTTCCCTGCAAATCAAAAGAGTCCTTTCAAGTTTGTCACAACATTTCCAGGCCAACACAACAAGCGAATGTACCAAATCATTTTACGCTAGCAGGGTTAGATCGTACGGCCTTCGTGAAACACTTTGACTGTGTCTTTTATTATTATCAAGAGAAAAACACTGGCTCACTTTGCAACAGGCTAGTTTATATATTCCCCGCACAGGGCTCGCTCCTGCTTTAGTTGATTGACATGAGAGCATATTAATTGAACTAAAGCACTGTCATCATTGAGTCCTCTAGTCTTACAGCAGAGGATGAGTTACGTGTCGGCAGTAATAAGAATTGGCTTAGTTGGAGACATAGCATTATCTAAAATATCTTGGTATGCTGAAGCACTTAGATTTTTCAGCAGGATGTAAGTGGCTCACCACAACCCCTGAAAAACAGTATGATTCAATTATCCCTCCTCAACCAAACTTTACAGTTGGTGCAGTACAGTCAGGTAACAGTCTCCTGCCATCTGCCAATTCCAAAATTTTCCCAGCAGACTCGTTACTCCACATAACTGGTTTCCACTGCCCCACTGTTGCCATTCAACTCCATTCGATGATAGGTATTGTACTTGCCAATGGTAGTTTGGAACTAATCAACTTTGATTAAACACCCTGCACCATCTGACCCTGCTCTGGTACTTTACGCAGTCTTCTGGCTTGTGGCTAGATCGCTGCTGTCACTAAATGCTCCCACTTTTCAATAATACCACATTCAGCTGACTGTGCTAACCAGACTCATTCATTAGACCAGCAAAGAGAGTAACGTGATTGTTTCCAGTGCTTTAGTTGCGCTGTGCTTAACACTCCATCTCACTTTTTTCTAGTACTGGGTGAAGCACCACCTGTGTGCAGCATCCACCTGGATGATGCAACAGCAGCCATATTGTGCCAGAACACACACCACATGTGTTTTTTCAAAGTGAAACTTGCCTTGTCACTTGACCTAAATACAGTGCAGTGATTTGCTAACATGGACTTATTGGCTCCTGCTTTATTGGTATCCTGCTTTAAAATGTGAACTTGCGATGCCTTGGAAACGGACAAACTAGCTTTCTAGGTGTTTAGGGTTCAGATCCTGCTGTGTGTTGAGAATAATACATGGCAGTTGGCTTATTTTTTTTAAAGTGCCGTGTATCAGTTTTTCATTTACAAAAATCAATCAACTTTTTCGAATAGGGATGGAAGTATAATAATTAGACAGAATGTTAAACAGTAACAAAGTAATTAAATGGTACAAAAAAGTATAATACCAAATACCAATACCCTTTTATATTATATGTAATAGAAAGACAAGCATAATACATTCTCGTTTACCATCAGCATTCAGCAAATACATATTTATATCGCTTAAACGGGTCACAAACATTGCAGATTTTTTTGAAAAAATTCTATAATAGGATTACATAATCAAGTAGTCGTCATCTAATGTACGTAGGCTTTAAGAATGTTTATTTTGCACATTTATCATTTTCACATTATTTTACATTTCTTAAATATTAATTAGAATAAATAATAAGATATAGGCATCGGCTGTCAGAAAGTCAATGTTGGTCAATCACTAGTTTTAATGGCAATATTAATGTCAGTAAAAGTTTGGGACTCTTCAACAGAGCACTGGTGACTTTTACGCACCAGAAGTCTGCGCCTCAGCACTCACTGACCCTGTTCTTTGACTTTGTGGTCTTCTAATTCATGGCTGAGTTCATGCTGTCCCTAAACGCTTCCACTTTCTAAAAATACTACTAAAAGATGTCGGAGGTCTACATAGCAGTGTTCAAATTTCACAACTGGACTTGTTACAGAGATAGCATCCTATTAGTACCACGTTGGCCTCTTCAGAACGACCCTTTTTTTCATTAATGTGACCCTGGACCACAAAACCAGTCATAAGTAGCATGGGTATATTTGTAGTGACAGCCAAAAATACATTGTATGGGTCAAAATTATACATTTTTCTTTTACGCCAAAAATCATTAGGCTATTAAGTAAAGATCATGTTTCATGAAGATATA
>JAUMHI010000037.1:3158941-3217369 GCA_032359435.1 Enteromius unitaeniatus | reverse complement strand
GCGCCTCAGCACTCACTGACCCTGTTCTTTGACTTTGTGGTCTTCTAATTCATGGCTGAGTTCATGCTGTCCCTAAATGCTTCCACTTTCTAAAAATACTACTAAAAGATGTAGGAGGTCTACATAGCAGTGTTCAAATTTCACAACTGGACTTATGAAGATATATTATAAATATCCCAGTGTATATCAAAACTTAATTTTTGATTAGTAATATGCATTGCTAAGGACTTGTTGTGAACAACTTTAAAGGCGATTTTCTAAATATTTAGAATGTTTTGCACCCAAAGATTCCAGATTTTCAAATTTTTCCAAATATTTATTCAGCTTTCAGATAATGTATACAACTCTTATGGCTGATTTTGTGGTGCAGAGTCACAATTCATGGCGCTTGATTTTATACACTCAGTGGGTCTAATTGAAACACATGAGTTTGGTAATTAAGAGGTGTGTCCCAATACTTTTGTCCATACAGTGTATATTCCCCACACAGCACTCATCGCTGCTTTAGTTGATTGACATGACAGCATATTACTTCAGCTGACGCACTGTCATCATTGAGTCCTCTAGTCTTATTACAGCAGTGGATGAGTTACGTGTCGGCGGTAATAAGAACTGGCTTCATGACATTTCATTACAAAGCCTATAACGTGAATTTCACACAGCATTTCTGCTCCTGTGGAAAGACAGGTGTCACCTTCTGAGTAGTTTCAGCCTCCCCGGCAATGTGAATGAGTTTCTTTCTGGTTCAGCTTCTGTGGACCGCTGACCGTGGACATTTATTACATGCTACCGGGTGGTTTTGGGCCAAGTGCTTTCACTTTCCCGCCCCCTGCAGTTCCCATAATTCATATCAGCGCTTTTGCTTTTTAAACGGGCCTTTCATACGTGACCTTGACTTACATCCATCACGTTGACGTTTCGAGTGCGAGACCGGACCTCACAAAAGGGAAATGCTTTTTGGCTCTTGCCTGGGCGTGAATCACCAGCGAGCTTTTTTAATTACCTCAATCTCATTTACACCCACAAGCTGTATAAAAAAAAAAAAGGTATGGTGGCAGCAAATGCATGCTGCAAGCTGTAATTATCTATAAAAGCTTTTCACGATTGATAGGAGCGAAATAGTGGCTTTTTTCCTTCTTGTATTCTCTCGATAGGCCACTCTGAATTGACTGCGGTTAGACTATGACATTTTGTGAGAAAAGATGACATGGGCCTGTGCCAAACGCAGAGAAAAAAGAGATGGTTTAATGATAATCTGCTGCTTAAATGAGGTCGTTATATAGCCAGGGGAGGTTAGGTAAATAGAGCCCCTAATGAGCTTCCATTTTAATAGCGCCCATGGCACGGCATTCTGGTCATATTCTGGTCATATTATGATACAACGCGGAGGATGAGCGAACGCACGGGTCACTGCATGAGTTTCCAAACAAGTAACATCAAAACTACAGCTTCATTATTACCCAAACGTACCTCTGCTCTCCACATACAAGCATAAGCGGCTGAGCGAGAACCGCTGTGAACACATCTGCTGAAGTCAGCAGGCGGTTGAGCTCGAGCCGCTCGGTGCCGTTTGCTCAGGAAATGACTCAGAGTCTTCAGAAGACTCTCGGGTGGGGGACGAGTGTTCATCTGGAAATCTGAACCGTCACACAGAGATTTGAGTTTCATTTCATTATAAACTCTTTGCCATGTATGTGATAGAATACAGGTTTATTATAATATTAGGTGTTGTTGTTCTTGTATTTAATAAATGTATTATTAGTATTATCATTTCACAAAAACATTTTGGTTAACATTATATCCCAGAACTGTGAAAAGAAAATAATAATACAATATTATATAGTAATACAAAATACCTATAACTCACCATATAACTTTATAAACAACTATGATTTGTATATTAAGCACATAATGTATATTATTATTATTGCACAAAACATTGCACATAGAAACAACTATGATATTAATATAACTGTATATCAACTATGACATACAATTATATTTATTATTAAAGTACATGTGCGTACATTATTAATGTACTATAATGGGAATTATATAATATAAAGAATAAATATTTATATCTGAGCCCCTGGAACACTTGGCAATTAAAGCTCATCTGATATTTTATATATATATATATATATATATATATAAAACTTGTATTATTATAAAAAATGGCAAGAGGGTACAATGGCACCAAAATAGTGAACCTTGCTTTATCCATAATTGTTTAGAGCACATAAAAATATATAAAGTTAAATAATAAATGTGAGAAAGCAAGTAAATAGACTATAGACTGATATCTCTGCACACTTTTGTTTGATAAAGAGCATCAGGGACAGGTGCAGCTAATATGCACTAACAAACATTACTCTGATGAGATTTACTTCAGAGATTGAGATTTGCATGCGGTTTGGAGTCTCAGCAGTAATTATAAGGAGCAAATGTAAACAAGCTTTTAATCATTGTTTGTTTGACTGCCTGGCTTCTGTTATCACTAATGCACGTGGAGCGTTCAAAAGTACGGCTGATTAAGTTTAATGTCAAGCTTTTTGAAGCAAAAAGGCGAGTTCTAGCCACAGACCATGGGTTTGGTGAACACTGGCAGACGTTGAGTCGATCTCAGTAATCAAGGCTTTCCCTCCCCATATGCTCTCATTGGAGAGAAGATTGGTGCAGTTTGCTATTTATCACCGGGAATTCACAGAACATTGGGATATAAAGGCTCATCTCTAATAATCTAGTACTTTATGTGGTTTTTAGCTCTTATCAGGGAAGCATAATCTGCCATAGAGTCAATATAAATCAGCATCTGACTGCTATATTTCTATAATTAAGTTTGGCTTGATTTGGTTTACTAGGAACTGAAATTGACATTAATTGAATTGAATTGAATTTTTATTTTATTTTTATTTTTTTTACTTGCAATATATACCAATATATGGACTTTACAATAAGGTTCATTAGTTGACATGAGTCTAACATGAGGTAAGAGTAAACAGCATTTACAGCATTTATTAATCTTAGTTATCTAATCTAATTTCAGCATTTAATAATGCATTATTAAAATCACAAGTTATGTTTGTTAGTTGTTATTAACATTAGTTAATGTACTGTGACCTAACATAAATAAACAATGAACAACTGTATTTTATTATGTTAGTTAATACATTAGTTGAGTTTTTTTCATATTGGAAAATAATAGAATATGATTATGGTTCTTTATCTATTTGCTTACATTAAAAATATGTATTTGTGTACTAATATATTGTACACAGGAATTTTAATTATGTATTCATTCATTCATTCTTTCATTTGTTCGTTCCCCGAAGATCGATGGAAAGTGCTGTATGGAATTAAATATGAATTATTATTTATTGATTTCAAACCACGAGTCTTAAATTAGCTTCAGGCCATCTAGATAAAATGGCTTTGTGGGTTTGGTTTTGCAGGATCTGCTTTCGACTGCTGCTTTATAAAAGCCCTGTTCAGCATGGTGTACAATTTTCTATAAAAAAGTAATTGGAGCTCCTGATCGTGGCCGTGCTTGAATTAACAGTAAATCGCAAACGATTCCTTGATTACAAAAGCACATGGCAGCAAAACTCCTGGATTCCCTTGAAGTGCTGTTGTTTGTGGATTCATCCGCCTGCTACTGACTTAATCCTGTTTAGGGAGCCACCACAGGAGGCAGGTCTCCATGCTCTCCAAAAACGCCTTCAACTGCGAAATCTGCTCCCACTCCACATTAAATATGGAATCAGGATGAATTATACAAAGCAGCTGCTCATCTGACATGCCATTATAGGTAACGGAATCTTTCAGTACACCTGTTTCTAATTTGAGAGGCCCGTGACGCCTCATTCTGGCAATGTCTGAGACCTCACGTGGGATTAAACTCGCATACATTATTGATAAATGATCTCCATCTCTATGTATCCTTCTTTTTACGTAAGCCACTGAGTTTGGCCGTTTTCGCTCATTGATTAGGCTTGGAAACTGCTTTTTCGTCATACCTCAGAGATGCAACCACAGTTAGATATTCATTTGAGTGTTTGCTTATTCTTTTTGAGTTTGTGGATAGTACTGCTTTGCAAATCCGGTCAGCACCGTTGCATTACCGGAGCAACATTGGCATGTCAGCGTTTCACCTAAGGAGCTGTTTGCATAAACGCTGACATTTTTAAATGCCAGTCTGAAATGAAGGCATCTTATGAACTCATTTACGAGAGACAGATGTCCATAAAGTTTATTAGTGACTAGAAATGTTTATGATGGAGGCGATTCACATATTAACGCTCTTTCCTTGGCCTCCCTGATCTCAGTATTAGCCTGCATCTCTATTTGCTCTTCTACTACACACTGAAATACTTTGCTGCAGCTTGGACTTTATCACATCAAGCCTTTTAAATTATTTATGTATTTATTGTTGTTACATATTTATTCATATACAGTAATTTATAATAATAATGAAATGCAATTCAAAACTTAGTTATATAAATGCAATAGAAGTCATTCTATAACATTTTTTACTTTTTTAAAAACGTATCTGTTATATTACTCTAAAATTAAAAAGTAATGCGTTACTTTACTAGTTACTTGGTTTCTTGAACTGAGCCCTAATTCACTTGAACTACACTTTAGCACACTACAGTATGTTTATTGTTTCTGTATAGTATGGATAACACATGCAATGGTCTGCAGCAGTCAGGAAACACAGGCCTGCACCAAGGTCTGTTTGAATGTCTATCAAGCAGGTTGTGTAAAGAGGACTGCATCTTCCCCAGGAAGAGAAATCCCCTATACAGCTCTCTCCACACACCGGCTGAAGGCTTTCTGTTTGATCTCGCACAGAGCCTTGTGTTAAAGAGAACTTCAAATTCTCTTTTCTCCGTCCTGCCGGGCCTGTTCATCAACTAGGAAGGAGATGGAGATATCCCTGGACAAGGGAAGTGCCAGGGAATGATTTGTAAACATTTTACTCTGTGGGCTTTAAGTGTAGTTTACAAGTGTGAAGACTTTTCTCCTGAGCTGCTGCAGACCATCTCAAGGCAAGTATTCTTACTGAACCTGAAATAGTTTTTTAGGATGCCAGAGAGTTCAGATGCCATTCAGGTGGCTTTGACCGTTATGTTGCAGATCTGTTTTTACTGAAAAATTTTTTCAGTCCATTGCGCTCCATCAAGCTATTTTTAAATGCAAGAACTTGCCTGTGAATGCTTCCAAAAAAATTCATCTGATGTACCTCAAAGTGGCCTATTTATTCAAGGAATCCTCTTAAAACTTGTTCAGTCACCCATATTCACTGCACAGAAAAAAATGAAAAAAAAAACCCAAATTCTTCCTCAATATCTAAAAATTGCTAAATCAATATGCAGTTACTTGAGAAGCAAAATAACAAGTTGTATTTTTTTCTGAAAATGTGTCAAAATCAAGTTACTTTACACATATTCTCGTCATTATACATTACCATCACTCTGTTCTCCTATTTGATAATGTTCAGTGCTTTGCTATAATCTGTATTGTTAAAAGCACTATAAGAATAAAAGTGATTAATTGATTGATTGATTGATTGAAAAAAATTATGTGCCCGCAGAAAAGAATACTTGTTTTCCTTTTTCAGTTAGTTTATTTTTCTAACCGCATTGTCAGATTATTCTTGTTTCAACTTGATTTTGATCAGTTTTGCAGGAAAATAAATAAATCGTTTAAACAATTTTTTTTATTTGACATTTGCTCCCCCTAGTTAATCAGAACAGATTTGGAGAAATTTAGCATTGCATCACTTGTTCATCCTCTGCAGTGAATGGATGCCATCAGAATTAGAGTCCAAACAGTTGATAAAAACATCACAATAATCCACAACTAATCCACACCATGCACTCCAGTCCAGAAATGAATGCTTTGTGAAAAACTGCATTTTTTGTAAGAAACAAATCTATCATTGAGGCTTTTAAAGCTGAAACAGTCACTTCTAGCCTAAATGCAAGTCCATCATATTTTCACTTCCTCCAGTGAAAAAGTCAATTTCCTGTTGCTCTCTCACATTATAATTCAAAAATGTTTCAGCTCATAAACGGTGTTTGTTCTGTGTACATTTTTCTCCTGATTTAAATGAGATTACTTTTTTACTGGAAAAAACAATATTATGGATAGAGAACTCATAGCCAGAAGCTAGAGTTTAAAACTTCCTAATGACTGATTTGTTTCCTACAAACACTCAACTATTGTCTTCACATGACAATAATTGCTCAACTTACACTATGTGGATTATTTATGGATAATTGTGATGTTTTTATCAGTTGTTACACCCATTCACTGCAGAGCATCCACTAGAGGCCAAGTGATGTAATTTTCCAATCTGTTCCAAGGAAGAAACACACTCATCTAGTTCTTTCAAGATGATTTTGTTCAAACTAAACATTATTTTTCAGGTCTAGTCCCAACATATGCTGTAATTGTGGCACCTGGTTTAGCTTTAAAACAGTTTTACTCTTAAAAGCCCAGGCAGTATGTTGCCACACATATAGATGTGTTGTGCTCTTAAAAGCAGTCTGCTGCTGGTTGTTCATTAGGGTTTATTGTTTCTCCGAGGTTCACTCTCTCTCATTGGAAGGGGCCTGCACTAGAAAGTCAGCAGGAGTCTGACCCATGAGGCACTTAACAGCTTTTACAGTTGACAGTTACAGTGCTGGCTGTAAAAAAAGAGGCAGGTGTGTTTTATTGTTGGTTTTTGGACCTCATGTGTAATGGGGTGGGTTTGTTTTCATAGGCGCCCATACTCTTACTGCTGAATACTCATGGCGCCCCGCACCTCCGCCCCTCTGGGTGACCTTTAGCCAGTGCCGAGCATCTGTCTTCTTCCGCAGGGGTCCCAGGGCTTCTCTCGCTGGTGATAATGACTGTTATCATGGCCAGAGAGCCGGTGAGAGGGAAAGTGAGAACCACAGAGAGCCAGAGAGAAAAGCCCAGGAGAAAGGAGAAAACCACCGCTCAAACATTCAGGTACTCAGATTTCAGTAAGTTAAAAAAAGAAAACAGCAGCCAAATTAAAACTCCACTTGAAATCAGGGTGCACTTGTAATGTACGGTAAAATAAATACAGTAGTTTTAAAATTTTAATGCTGAAAACAAAAGAGTTTCCAATGTACTAATATGATCTTATTCATAAAAATTAGTATTTTTAATTAGTATTTTATTACTGTTTTATTTAAATACAATATTAATATATTTGTAGTGGTAAATAATCATCATAATGATTATAATAATTATTATTATTATATTAGAATGATTTCTGAAGGATCGTGAGACCTGAAGACTGAATAGTAAATTCACCTTTGCAAATTCACCTCTGCATCACATGAATAAATTACATTTTAAAATCTATTAAATAGTAATAATATTTTGAAGCATTGGTGTTTTTAAATCACATGAATGCAGCCTTGTTAGCATATGAGACTTCTTTTAAAAAATATGAAAACGCTGTGCAGAGTTTATTTTTTGTCTGATTAGAACATAACATAACAGGTATAATTCTATTCTAGAAAGAGCCCCCTCCCTCTCACCCTTTAAAGGACTTAATTTCTCATTGCAGAATGCTGGTCAGTCATTTAATTGAGTTCAAAGAGTTCATTCAAACACGTTAGCAATTAAGATGAAATTAAACGGCCTCCAAGATGTTTGTGCATAAAGGGAAACTTGTTGTGACTTCCAAAGACGGAGATGAAGAGGAAGACAGCCAGAGTTAAAACTGACGCGTCTCCTATAGCAAAATGAGTCATGAACGTCGGGAAGTCTTCAACACTCTTTACTTTCCCTGCTTAAGTGCTCCACTTTGCCCTCGCTAACTAAGCCAAATACCGAGAGGAAAAATAAATCTCCTCTGATACATCAAACACTTCCAGAAAAGCCTCTCGCATGCTCTCCTCCTTCATCAACATCAGCCGTCTAATTAAACCTTCCCTCAATCCGCAGTTTCCTCCCCTGATTCAGGTGGCGTAACCTCGCGGCGTGACTCCTCCGCTTCGGTCGACTCCTGCGTGTACTATTTTGGGCTGTTCTTCCCTCTCTAGCCGGCGAACGGGCCATTTTTCATTCTCCGCCGCCACAAAGGTGAAACTCAATAAATGTCAGACTCCCCATGGGCCCGCGTTTGTGGAGCGATCATACATTTAGAGCTTGCAATTATGTCAAAGCACCAAAATTAATGAAATGCCATTCCACGTGAGACCTCTCTTCATTTACATAATATTAATTTCACTCAGGCATTTTTTTTTCTTTTAAGGACACATCCATATTGCCGCAGTCACATTTCACGGCACATTACAGTATTCCAGACACTCGTTAAACTTCCAGCGTGGAGGCAGGTTGTTTATTTCCACGTGTCACGCGCTCATTTTTCATGCAACGCTTTTCACTTAAGCGCTCCACTCAGGTGCACTTGCTTTTCACTCAGCGTTTTAAGGCTAAAGCGGGCCGTCTGGTACACTAAACCCCGGGGGACACACTATGAGGTTGTTTCTGAGCTTTTGGTTAGTGTTTAAAAGAATGGTTCACACACAAAAGAAAATTTGCTTGAAGTGCCCCTATTATGGATTTTTTGAGAATGATCTTTCATGCAGTGTATAACAGCTCTAAGTGAATAAAAACATCCTGCAAAGTTTTAAATCTTAAAGTGAACCGTGTATAAAGTTATTGTCTCTCAAAAGAAAGAGTCGACTCTGATTCATTGAAACTAGTTGTTTTCTTAAAACGAGTCCCAAGCTTTTTTATGTTAACATCAAAATGAAACTTCAGCATATTGCTGCCCACTTGTTGTTCTTTTCGCATTGGTCTAATTGACAATGCAAATTAATTTTTTGCCACTAGTTGTCGCTTTTATAGCGTTAAAAGCTCACAAAAAAATGACCAATTAAAGGATGGTTTAGAAAAATTAATCATTGAATGGATCATTTGGGAGTCATTGAAAAAATAAGGTAAAATAAATACATATTATAAGAAAATGAAAGTGTTTTTGACCTTGCATGCATGTCTTCCTGAATCTCAAAACCTAACTATGAACCTTTCATAACCAATAGTATGGCACTTTAATATGTACTCACTCTCAGGACTTCCTAGATGTAGATGAGCTTGTTACTTTATCAGAACAGATTTGGAGAAATGTTGAATTCCATCACTTGCTCATCAACGGATCCTGTGAATGCAGTGAATAGGTGCCGTCAGAATGAGAGTCTAAACAGCTGAAAAAAAATGTCACATTAATTCAGAAGTAATCCACACTAGTCCAGTCCAGCAATTAACATCTTGTGAAGCCAAACTCTGTGTCTGTAAATAAATCCAACATTAAAATGTTAAAACATATTTTTTTAATTGCTTCTGGCCAAAATACCAGTCATATAATATGTAATAATACTCCCTCCAGAGAAAAGGTCACACCAACAACATGTGCATATTTCTCTCTTGATTCAGATGAAACAACGTTTTCCACTGGAAATAGCATTATTATAGATAGAGAACATGTATTTTAGCACGAAGCAACAGTTTTAAAGTTAAAAATTATGGATTTGTTTTTACAAACATGCACTTCACAAGATGAAAACTGGTGAACTGGAGTGATGTGGATTACTCTTGGATTATTGTGATGTTTTTATCAGCTCTTTGGAATCTCATTCTGACGGCACCCATTCACTATATTTTGTTGAGCAAGTGATGTGATGCTGCTTTTCTTTTTTTTTACATCTAAATCTTGGAAAACCTGAGGGTGAGTATATTCTAAGTACGTTTTTGACTGAACTATTCCTTTAAGGGAGACCGAAATGGAGATGAGGGTTAAAAAGGTGAAAGCTTTTATATTCCACATAGCCATCATCTCTGGCCTCAGAGCAGCATGACCTGTGGAGAACAGAGCTCTCTTGTGCTCAGCTGGGTCTTCAGGGACTTGCTCTGATCCTGAGAGATGGAACCTGCTTTAACCACATTAGTTAAGTCTTGTCCTGTTGGGAACGAATGGGACTCATTATAGAGCTTAAAATCATTTGGTGTCACACTGAAAGATTGATAGCAAATATATAAGCTCCTGCAAAAAAAAGAAACCCCTTATTGCTTTTAATTTATTTATTTTTTTACTTTATTATTGTTTGCTTGAATGAATCCTTGGAAAGCTGTGTTTATTTGGCTTTAAATACTTGCAGGCCACTTTCCACTGTTTTAATTTAATTTGTTGTATATTGTGATATTGTGACAAGCCTCGGGTTCAGCACATTATGGAAACCTTGACGCGATTATATGAAAGGGACTTTTGTGCAGAAACAGAAAATGACTGTTTATCACTACATTTACTCAATTTTTCTGAGGAATGAAGGTCTCTGCAGGTTCGGTTAAGTGTTTTGAATCTAGTAGAAAGGGAAAGATGATAGTTTTTATTACAAAAAGTGACCTAAAATATACAACTGTTTTGTTATTATTGGAAATGAATATCTGTGGTTTCTATGAATGTTGAATAATAAATACCTGCTTGAATCTTTAGAAAATATAATTACATTTCTTTTCATTATCATTAGTTAATGTGTTTAGAATCAAACAGTTATTATAACAAGGCACACTATTTTACAGCATTTATTGATTTTTATTTTGTCTTACTGTTCAAAAGTTTGGGGCCAGTAGGTTTTTATTTTCCTTTATTTATTTCAAATGTATTTTAAGAAGTTAATTCTTTCATTCAGCAAGGATGCGTTAAGTTGGTTAAAAACATTTATAATGTCAAAATAATATTATATTAAACAAATACTGTTCTTTTGACCATTCTAGTAATGAATCATGTTTTTCACTAAAATATTAAGCAGCACACCTATATCTAACACAGATAATAAATCAGCATCTTTGAATGATTTATTAAGGACTTGAATAACGATGCTGAGTTTTCAGCTTTGCATCACATGCATAAATTAAATTGTAGAACACAGAAAAGATGTACAAACCATAGGAAAAAAGACTGAAGAGTTCATTTGCAAAAACAGATCATTCTTACTAAGTTTATTTTTCTTTGGGCAACTAATTCAACTAAACGAACACAATAAAAACATGATAGCAATAAAAAAATTAAAAAAAACAAGATTTTTTTTTTTTATCAAGAATGGTATTTAATGTAGGTTATAATAATTTGTCCTGTCCTATGTCTTTTTTTTAAACAGAAGAATAAGTCTGGCACAGGTTTGGAATGACACGGGGGAGTAAACTGACAATATCACGCATGTTTTTTCCTCCATGTTTCCTCTTCATCATTTGTGCTGTCATAAGAGTACAGTTATATGTCAGTACAGCGTCACAGAAGGCGCTTTACTCTCGGTTCCACATCCTCGTATAATGAGAGTATCTGTGGAGTAAATGCAGGCGGGTGACAGTTGGTCCTCAGTGCTGGGGCTTCCCTGGTGTAAACAGGCTCCGTGTGATTCCAGGGGCCCATAGACAGGCGCTTCATTACCATCTGTGTCCTGAGAGAACCTCCTTCATAATTAATGTTTCCATGATGGATTACACGCGCTGCCTCCGAACACTGCTGACTCCTACTCATTTTTATTTTTTTTCAGCAATACAATTTAATTGACGTGTTTGCTTTCCACCTCCTCCTGACGACGAAGTGGATTCGCGAGAGCATTTGATGATTAAAACGTCCTGTGATGTACAGCTGCCGAGGACCGGGGGGTGTGTTAGAGGAAATTAGTTTAATGCTTTGCTTCACCCTAATGTTCTTTAAACAATGCTGGATGGTCCTGAAAAATTACACTCTTCATTGTGGACCTCATACAGTAGGTAGCTTCATCCAGCTTTTTTGCATTAATCAACAGCATCATTGCTAATGCAGAGAGCCCAGTCAGCAAAATCAAGCCTAGAAGTTCACTCATGCTGTTCGCTGGCCATTTGTTCACGTCAAAGAATAGTAAAACACTGTGGTCTGACACATATGGATTATATAGTAATGCGGCGTTAAAATAACTTAATCACAATTTTACCGTGGTTACTGTAACTCAAGAGGCTCACTGCTTCTATAAAACAGCAGGAGCTGAAGGGTTATACTATTTACTATAGCATTTACTATTATAAAAACAATAAATTATTCATAATTACATGCAAGTAACCATGAGCCAAACCCTAATCCTAACCTTAACCATATAGTAAGTGCATGTAGTTAATTAATATTACTCAGTACTTAAAGTGCCCCTATTATAGGTTATATCAAATGTTCATATTTTGGTTTTGTGAGTCCCAAACAACAGCTTGACATACATGCAAGGCACTTACATTTTCTAATAATTTGCATTTATTTTTACCTTAATTGTTTAATATAATTGTTTGTGACTGCCAAGCAGCTTAGTTGTTGATTTGGCTTCAAACGTGTCTCATCTAATCAGAATTTAACGTCCAAACCATCTCTTTTATATATAAATACGAAGATCTGACAGTCTTTGTCAAAGAAAAACAAAGCTCTTGTTTTGTGTTGATGTTGTGAGATCATTTGCATATTTTGTCAGTTGATCAGGATAATTAAGAGTTACAATCTAAAGCATCTGTAGAGCAAATCTTTATTCTGTGCTTTTATTTGATCATTAAATTGGCAGATGTGTTCTTGTTTCTATGCACAGCTTACAAACAATAATGCAAAAAAGTGTTATTGTTTATTAATATGTGTCACCAAAAACCCATCTAGTAACATTTCTGAAGTGAAATATAAATAATATTCAGGAAATAATGTATTTTAATAAATAACATGTAAATGTCACTCAATATGATTGGATGTACTGTACGGTATTGTGATTAAGAATAAATCATACAACTGTTTATTTGACATGATATTGACGGCAATGGATGATAATAAATAAATAAATGAATAAACCTGTATATATATACATATATAAATAATATTAAATATAGTAATAAAAAATAAATGTATAGTATTAAAATAAGTAAGAAAGAAAATCAATCAATCAATCAATAAATATTTGGTTTTATTTATATATTAATTAAAATGTCCTGTATGGCAGTTTTGCACAGATAAAAATACTTCACACTGGCCAAACCATTTTTCCCTTTTTCACTTTTCTTTTATTCAGTTTTCAGTGTTGAAAAATCTGTATTACACTGTTTAATATTAACTTTTATTTGATTTCATTTGTAATGTTTCAAGTTCTTTGACTTGTTAAATGGCTGTGAAGCAGTTTGCTGGTGTTGTTTTTGTAGTCTGTTCATTCTCACGCTCAGTAATGCA
The DNA here is from genome assembly GCA_032359435.1 of Enteromius unitaeniatus. NCBI lineage: Eukaryota > Metazoa > Chordata > Actinopteri > Cypriniformes > Cyprinidae > Enteromius > Enteromius unitaeniatus. Next base: position 3,204,108 of record JAUMHI010000037.1, on the reverse strand, counting down.
GCCGGTTTGGTTTGCGTTCAGATTGCACTGTTTGCATTGATTATTTCGCTTTTCTCCGTCTCTCCGTCGTTCTCTCTCTCACCTACTCTCTCTGATCATCTCATCCATCAGTGGGACAGAAATCCACTCAGTGCTGAGGTATTCTCAGCTTTACATATCTCACACCGGTTGTATCCTGATCTCTCATAAACGAGGTCTTTCATGTGTAAGGGGAATTCGCTGCTGTCAAGATGAGCGAAAGAGAGAAAATACAGCTCGGCTTATCCATGCTCATTTTTCTCTAGCATTGTTCCCACTCATCTATAAAACACATTTTCTTGAATTCTCCTGCTGTTTGAGCTATATGACATGTGCCAGCTTTGGAAAACGAATACTTTGGATTCTCCCTCTGCGATCCATCATCCCAAACACCGTTTGGAAGAAATGATGCAAAAATCTCAAGATTATAAGTGCTCTAAATAGACAGTTGTTTGTCAAAAAGCAGCCTCTCACCATTTAAAGTCGACATCCAAAATGAATTTACTGTATGCACATTCCTGTTTGTATGTGATTCATTCATCTTTGTAATGTTTAAAGATTAATTGATGTAAAGGTAAATTTAAATTATAATTTGTTTTTCCGATTTTCTTTTTCAGATGATGTCATCGAGACCTAAATTTTGTTACCGCCTGGCTTCGGTATGTAACGCCCATTTTCCAAGTTAATTTCTTCAGGATAAACTATACAATCAATATCCTGTTTCTCTGAAATATGTAGAGTAATAGAAAGTGAAATCATGTTGATCTTCCAGACTTCACTCTAAAGAGTTTTGTACTCTCAGATGCATTCATCTCTGTCACTAAATTGCTCCAAAAATGAGATCTTTCTCATTATAGTCTAAGAAGCTGAAATGATAGCAGCAAAAGCAGAATTTTATTGCTTTGGATGGCATCTAAACTAGCTTTTAAAAGTTTGAGATCAGTTTTTTTGTTGTTGTAAAGAATGATTTTATTCAGAAGTTAATTGGTTAAATTATGTATTTGTATATATATTATTATATAGTAGAAATATGTTTCTATATTAGCTCAATTGTAATGTTTGGATGGTAAATTGGGTTCTCTTTTTATATTGTTTTATTCTGCATGATGCGTTCAACTGTTTAAATGTGGCAGGAAAATGTATTGCTTTGGATGGCAAATTTACATTAGCTTTCAAAAGTTTGGGATCAGTAAGAATTTTAAGAAATTAATGATATATTCAGCTAGGGTGCATTAAGTTGATCAAAGAGGCAAGGAAAGCATATATATATATATTAATAAATGCATACTTTTATTCCATAATGCTGCATGTAATTGATCACAAAAGTCAATAATACTAAATAATATAATAATAATATAATAAAACATGCTTAGCAATGCTCTTTAGCCAAGATTTATTCACGGCTGCTCGTACCATATTGCTTATACACACACACACACACACACATATATATATATATATATATATATATATATATATAATTTATTCTTTTTATTTATTAATTCTTTTCTCCAGATTTATGTGCTTTTGGGAAGTACAAACATATACATTGAAGTACACACACACACACACACTGAAGTGACAGGTAAGATGTGCAGCTGCAGTTGAAGGCCGAGCTGTCACACAGTTTGATGACAGAGACAGGTTCATCCCCTCTCAATGACTTGGGTCAGGCCGCAGCACCCTCATCCGGCCTGTACCTGTGCTTGATTTACACCCCAGACTCATGCAATTCCCTTCCCCTCCGGAGACCCAGCTATTTGATTTAGTCTGGGGCAATTAAACTGAGCACTGCGGGCCTGAGAGAATGTAATATGATCAATGTCATGATAACACCGAGATCTGCCTCTCCAGCTGATTCACCCGGAACCAAAACCCATCAGACACAGAGAATATTTGCAGTTCATTTTAATTAATTAGTCATGAGTGAGATGACAATTTAATACAAGAATCGTATTTGTGCAAGATTGCAGTGCAATGAGAGATTGCTCTCTGAGAATTATGTTTACTCTGTCCTGAAAAACCCTTACAAATATTTACCACGGCAACAACAGGTTCAATCAAAATACCACTAGTGCTTTCAAAACAAGAAATTAACCCAAGAATGCATCTGTACGTCTGCATGGGTCAAAATGCATATTAAACACAATTCTATCCATATTCTACTTGTTTTGTAAATGAAATGACATTTTAATGGTTAGATAATTGAATGGAGTATCATTAAGGATACAAGTATCTTCTAAATTGCTGCATGCTTTTTAATACTTTACTAAAAATAAGCATGAAGATGATATTTAACATTGCCTTGCATTACCAAGGCAATTTCAAACGTACAATTGAGACTATTGTTTCGTAGTAAAATTCTCAGGAATCTTCTAACAAAAGAATGCATCTGAAAAAAATAAATAAATAAATAATAATAATAATAATGAAATATTTTAGATACATTGCAATAAATAATGTATTTATGTACATTGCAAATGACTTTGCTGCCTCTTTTGATCAAATAAATGCATCCTTGTTCACTATAATTACTAATAGTATAATTACTAAAAAAAAATTTCTGTTCAATCCAATGCTAATTTGTAACTGAAACCTAGATATTATTAAAAATATTTTCACTTTTAATCTATTAAAGAAGTGCTTGCTTAAAGTATGCATTTCTTAAATTAAATAAAATTATATATGTGTGTATATATATATATATAGATAGGTAGATAGATAGATAGATAGATAAAGAGACAGATTTTTATTCTGTTCAAAAGTCGTGTTCAGTCTTGTTTATGCTCACCAATGTTGCATTTATTTGATCAACAGTACAGTAATAACATAATACAGCAAAATGTTACTACGATTTGAAATAACTTTTTTAAGTTTAAATATAAAGTTCAAATGTATTGTATTCCTTTGATGTAAGAACACTCTGTTCATCTTCAGAACACAAATTAAGATATTTATGGTGATATAAGAGCTATCCGACCCTCCATAGACAGTAGTACAGCTGAATTAATCCCAGATCCAGAAACGTAGTAAACAGATGGGTAAAACAGTCCATGTGACATCAGTGGATCAACTTCAGTTTTGCGATGTGATGAGAATACTTATTTTGTGCAAAAAACCCCCAAAAATAACATCATATACTCAACCATTCTTCTCCTTTGACTTAAATCTTTTTTATGCCATTTTAGAGAATATTGCTACGTAAATAAACACGATGATTACATTAACTACGTTAAAGCTTGCATATGAACGGCAGAAGGTTAATGAGTAAAATTTTTATTTTGGAGGTAAACTAAAACTTTAATAATTTTATGGATGCTGATTGTTTTTAGGATTATTTAACGAAAAGGAAAATCAAAGGAACAGCTTTTATTTGACATAGAAGACTCTTAACTTATAGCTACCATGCACTTTTGTAGCAGAAATAGCTTACATAACACACAGAATAAAAAACACACATTGACATAATTCAAAGCACAGGCTAGACAGGAGTGTGTGGTGAATGAGTGACAGATGTTTGAGGCTTTGATTAGACTTAGTACAGAAGGAGAAACCATCAAAAAACTAATAACAATCTCCCTATGGCTGTTAACACAACTTAATTACACTTCACAAGAACATAACCTCCCGTCTGACACCTTTCAATCCTTCTCGAACCAGAGCTGAAACACAAAGAGAAGAAATGATTCCTGTCCTTTTTGGGGGGCACGAGGCATTTCTTAAAAAGCAGCATGAGTAATTAAATGAATCCCAGCGGTCTTTACCGAGACCAACACTCATTCACCCCAGACTGCCACGGGTTGCCTTGGAAACCCAGAAAACCTGGAAGTGACTAGAAACAGGCTGATGGTAGATCAAAGCATGTAGTTGCATGCATTCTTATTTAAATTCAACCAAGTAACTTTTCCAAACCATAAGGCCCTTTTGTGTATTGAGGCAATGCACTAATTAAAACAGAACAAAAGAGCAAAATATTTGAAATAAAACAGCTGTAGGAAGCAAAGAAACACGTCAGAGAGTGAAAATAGTATATTTAAAACAACTAAGGCTATCAGTCTGAATCGGCTGCAGGTGAAATGTGCAGTGCCAGAACAGAAGCTCTGCTTAATTTGAGACTATCACACGTGCTAATTCGTCTTAAATGAAAACCTTCCTCACCATCGTGTACGTCTAATTAGTGCGGCGCATCTTCAGGATGAAGCTCTTCCCAATGCATTTGCCAAAGCAGACAGCTGAACATTACTCACAAGCTGTCAATTATCTCCCGCTCGCGTCTTTTTTAATGCTCCTTCCCGTGTGCCATTACATTCTGGGAATAGGTGAGAAATTAGCTACCTCTCGACATATTTTTATGACTGCGTTCACAGACTAAAGCAAAGCTGACAAGTTGAAAGACAGAGAAAGTGATGCAAGAACATTACAACCCTGATCTGTCTTTAGCTGAAAGGCGAAAACCTTCAAAACGCAGATGGATCCTATATCTTTGCAGACTAAATGGTGATGGGGATGGGGAGAGTCGAGCTGATTTGTGACTGCAGTGCTTCCCAAAAACCAATTATTCATCTTTGTTTATGAACATACGCTGGTGTTCACGAGTTTGAGGGCAGGAAGGTTATTTTGTTTTTGAAAGAACTCTTATGCTCACCAGAGCTGCATTTGTTTGATCAATAAATTCAGTAAAAACAGCCACTTTCTGAAATATTATTTCAGTTTTAAATGAGAATTTTCCATCGCAATATATTTTCAATGTTCTTTATTTCAGTAATAGTAAAGCTGTATTTTTAGCATCATTTTAGCATTTAGCATCATTGTCACATGATCCTTCAGAAATCATTCTTATGCTTAGAAGTATTTTCCATCATTGCTATATATATATATGTATATTTATACAGTGAGGTCAATAAGTATTTGATCACCCTGTGACTCCATGATTTCACATTGTATGATTTTTTTTTACAATTTATTTCGGAATTACTGTGTCAAATAAGTATTTGATCACTTGCTTATCAGCCAAATTTCTCAAAGACCTGTTATTTTGCTTTTAAATAGTCCAGCTACACTCTGCTCATGATTCTAATTTAGTAAATTAGTAAATAAATTAATGAGACCAAAATAGAACTGTTTGGTCTTAACTGCATTCGCTGTGTTTGGAGGAAGAATATCCTCCCAATAACACCATACCTACAGTGAAGCATGGGGCTGGAAGCATCATGCTCTGGGGGTGTTTTTCTGCACAGGGGGCAGGACGAGTGCACTGTATTAAGGAGAGGATGAACGGGGCCTTGTATTGTGACATATTGGAAAACCAGGAAAACCAAAGAGTGGCTCTGTTAGAAGCATGTCAATGTTCTAGAGTGAACTAGCCTAAATCCAATTGAAAATCTTTGGAGGGAGCTGAAACTCTGTGTTGCTCAGAGACAGCACAGAAACCTGACAGATCTAGAGAAGATCTGTATGGAGGAGTGGGCCAAAGTCCCTCCTGCAGTGTGTGCAAACCTGGTGAAGAACTACAGGAACCATTTGACCTCTATAATAGTTAACAAAGGCTTCTGTACCAAATACTGAAATTTTTTAACTCCAATGATCAAATACTTATTTTGACACAGTAATTCCCAAATAAATTGCTAAAAAATCATACAATGTGATTTCCGGATTTTTCTTTTTAGATTCTGATCCCTCCATGATTTCTAAGTAAGAGAACTTGCAAAATCACAAATACTTTTTGATCTTACTGTATATATATATCCATAATAAATACATTCATATATTAAGTAAACACAAACTATATATATATATGTCTGTGTGTAAAGAGTTAAGCCTAATTTCTGTAGCGTTAGCAGCTGCTTTGAGCAGTGGGCCGCTGAGTGCTGATAAACTCCACTTTAATGCTGTGATTGGCCTGCAGCTGCTAAAGGTCTCTGTGGAGGTTTTGCTGTAGGTGTCCTCGTTTTGCCAGATCGATCGGGGTCAGGCTTTACCCGGCGTCAAGGCTTCCCAAGTTAAGGCATTAAACTTTCATTCTAATTGAACTTCAGGGAAGCTAACTGAATTTGTCGCTGCGAGCTGTCAAAAAGCATCAGTCAGTTAAATGGAGCTGTAAGCTGGCGAATGATTATTAATACTCGTTTTACCGTGACCTTGTGGCAGGCTTCAACAGTTCTGTTGTTTTTTGCTTCTGTCACGCTAAGACTTTCCAGAAAAGAGCTCCTCTGTGCTTTTCTTTTCCGGTGGTTTGTGTGTTTTTGTGTTTTCGCAGGGGTCTGACAAATCTAAATATAAAATTCCCCAAGTGAATACAATGCCAAAGGGGAAATGTAGCATTCGGAGCAAAGCACAATTTATTTACTGAATACCAACACCGACATGGGTAGTTTTAAAAACAGTGCTTTTTGAACTATTAAATCACATTCTTCTTTTATCATAGTCAAATATCTGAGTTGGAAAACATTTGCGGGGAGGTTCAGAGAGAGTTTATTTGTCTATGCTGTGATATATGAGGCTTCAGGTATCACTCCGAGCTGTGTGTGTGTGCTTACGCTGCAGAGTTTGCCTCAAACAATCCATCACCATCATTCATAAATCTGGAGATATTTGCATCCCTTGGCATCCGATGCAAATGTGCCCTTCTCTCTCTAATGTGTCTTCGTCTTCTCTTATATGCAATATTTTTTTAGGAATAGGGAAGGTTATGTTTGGAATAGCATACTAGTATACTACTCTTACTGTTTATCCAGTATATTGCATATATATATATATATATTGCATGCAGTACCTGCTCAAACTAAAATATTGCATCCCACTTTTGTTTCACATTTGGCAAATAAACTTGTAAGTAAAATATCATAAATAAATACATTCAAATAAAGTAAATCATCAAAAAAGCCAAATTAATAATGTTGCTCTTTAAAAATTTTATTTTTTAAATTACTGATTCATGAAGGTTAAAAAATAAATAAATAAACAAGCAAGAAAACGAGCATAACAATGCATGATAAAAAATCCCTTTAAATGTTGCTTTAAAAAAATGTTTGCATTCTGAATGCTGATAGCTATGGAAGCTTATTTCCGCCACTGAATCAAAAAATAGGTATAAATAAATAGGTAAAACAAAAAATAAATAGGTTTGCGACTTTTTATCTCAAAGTTCTGACTTTTTTTTTTTCTCAGAATTGCGTGACACAAACTGCCACTCTAACTGACTTATTTTCACGCAATTGTGAGTTATAAAGTCAGAATTGTGACTTGTCTGATATAAAGTTGTCTGAGTTTTAACTTTTTTTCTCACTATTGTGAGATATAAACTCACTTTAAAGTTGGACTATAAAGTCAGAGTTGCGACTTTATATCTCCCAATTCTGACTTTATAATTCACAAAAAGTATTCTGTTTATTATCTGTGAAATCAGTGTATAATTTCTATAGCATTTTATTAGTGCTGATAATTAATCACTATTAATTACCTCCAAAATAAAAGTTTCTTGTGTAAATATTAATGTTTTTGTGAACTGTGTATATTTACTATGCATATATAAAGACATACACATGCTGTATATAATTAGAAAATATTTACAATAAATATTTAGATTTATATTCATATTAATTTATATTAATCTATTGCATATAAATATATCAGTTGATACATAAACATAACATATTTTTATTAAATATATACATGCATGTGTGTGCCTTTATAGATGCATAATAAATATACACACACATATATTATGTAAACAAAAACTTTTATTTTGAATGTGATTAATCCCGATTAATAATTGCTCAGCACAAGTTTTGTATTTATTTACTTTATACTTTAATTTCTTGTACAATGTCAAGTAAATCGATGTATTGTTATTTTTTATTAGTTCACTGTATGAATCATATGTATACATATCCATGCTACCCTGCTGCTTGTTTACTACACCGTTATTTGTTAAAACAGCTCAACTACTACATTAAGTTCAATTAACTGCACCTTATATTAACGGACCTAGAAGAGTGTGTAAGCTAGTGTGTTGACTTGATCAGACTGTAACTGAGCGCTCAATAGCTGCCGTGTCTCGTGTTTCTGCCAGTGTTCAGCAGCGAGAGAAAGCAATCAGAGCAATTGAGCTAATAATGCTTTGTGACATCAGCATTGTTTGTCCATCTATACAAAATCACATCTGATTGGCTGGAGACCGTGGACCCGGACTTGTCTTGTCCTGTGATTTTTAGATGGAAGAGGTGAATAAAAGACATTGAATCAAACGCCTCTCAGCTGCACTCCTGATTGCCTTATTGATGCGTCTAAAGCATCCCAGTGCAAATTATGAATAGACTGTGATTGTGAGATGATGCTGAAACTTTGTAGAATTGGTGAATAAGCTAATAATGGAGCACTAGCAATAATGGATTCACAACATGTTTTTATTACGCTGTCATCGGCCATATCAGACTTAAGTTCCATGCTTTTATTATCTATGCCATTTCCCTTTTTATTGATCATAGCTCATGTCGTGCATGCAGAGAAATCCATCCGTGCTAAATTGAATCGGATAGCTTGCACAGGCCCCTCAGTGAAGTGGTATGTGGTTGAATGTTGACGTCTTCACTTATGCGTGGTCTGTAGAAACAATCATGTGGTAAATCAACTTTCGTTTGGGTTGAAAACATGGTATTTCTACAGGCCTGTGGTTTTAGCAGTAAGTTAATGTGTCACTAGTCATTTGTTTACTCCCTGTCCTCTCATATGCTTTTACATCTTTTGGTTGAATTATTCGGCATTGTGCTATTTAATGACCTGCGATGCAACATTGATTTTATTAGAACTGTTTAATTAAATTTGCAGATTTAGCCAATCATTATGAAGTACAGCGGGCTTGTAGCAATAAACACTCGAAGGCTAATTAACTGATTCAAGTGGATTTTTATTGCTAATTACACAAAAACAAATCTGTTGCTGCAAGGCCTTTCTTTTTTGTATTTTAGTTTTATTAAAAAATATTTGTTATTAATTATGTACTTTTCGAGATAAACACTGAAGCATCTTTGTGTCTTAATAAATAAATAGTCAATAAAATAATAAAATAAAATAAAAAGTCATGGCATGATCTAGATGATCTAGGAGGTTGCTGGAGTTAATTTTGACTTAGTGGCTTGTTCTGGGTGTTGCTATGGTGAGTTGGATGTTGTTAGGAGGTACAGAGTGGTTTTAGGGTGATCTGGGTGGTGTTAGGAGTTTCTGAGTGGTTGCTATGGTGATCTGGGTGATGTTAGCATGTTATTAGCGGTTGTTGCAGTGATCTAGGTGTTAATATGGTGTTCTAAACAGTTGTTAGGGTGAACTAAATGTTGTTAGTACGTACCGAGTGGTTGTTCGGGTGATCTGGGTGTTGTCATTATGTTCTGAGTGATTAGGGTGATCTGGGTGGTGTTAGGAGTTTCTGAGTGGTTGCTATAGTGATCTGGGTGATGTTAGCATGTTATGAGCAGTTTTTACGGTGATCTAGGTGTTGATATGGTGTTCTGAACAGCTGTCTGAGTGATCTGGATGTTGTTAGGATGTTAAGAGTAGTTGTTAGGGTGATCTTGGTTGGTGTTAGGATGTTATGAGTTGTTGTTACAGTGATCTAGGTGTTGATATGGTGTTCCGAACAGTTGTTAGGGTGATCTGGATGTTGTTAGGAGGTACAGAGTGGTTGTCAGGGTGAGCTGGATGTTGTTAGAAGGTTCCGAGTGCTTGTCATGGTGATCTGGGTGTTGTTAGGATGTTATGAGTGGTTGCTATGGTCATCATAGACATGTATAGACGCCCCATTGGACCATTGTAGCATCTACGTGACGTCATTCACCATACTGTAGATTCGCACAGAGCCGTTGAGCATTTCTGTGCAGGATTGTGGAGATACAAGTGATTACTGGTAATGGATTACTGGATTTGAATATACAGTGATTACTATGGTAAATGATGTCATTTCAGATCACCACAATATGGCAGACGGCTTATGTATCATGGCCCTCAGAAGCAGTTGTTAATGATGCATCTACGTATGGCCTATATATCTACTATGGTTGTCATTATGTTCTGAGCGGTTGTTAGGGTGATCTAGGTGTTAGGATGTTATGTGTGGTTATCGTAGTGATCTGGGTTATCTTATGATGTTAAGCGCAGTTATGGTGATTTGGGTGTTACTGAGCAGTTGCCACAGTGATATGGGTGTTGTTAGGATGTTATGAGTGATTGTCAGGGTGAGCTGGGCATTGTTATGTTACTCTAGGCAGTTGTTAAGGTGTTGTGAATAGTTGTTAGGGCTTGACGGAGTTAGTAACCAATACCTAATTATTATTCCCCCTCACATGCTTTTACACCCCACGCATTGACAACCCCTGAGGTAATCTGACTCCACTTGGATTCATTCATGGGATTTGTCGAGAAGTGGTAGGGTGATTTATATAGTGTTATGTATAATCACCCAGACACTGATGCTTTGACTCTGAGTACCAACAACATTAGAAGTGTTGATACACTAAAGACTAAAATATAGAAACCATACTGGCCCACCTTAAGCACTGGTTACACACCAATGTTTGTAATATTTAAGGCTGGAACATTTAAATAACCTTAAATAACCCCATGCATGCATCTGTTCACTTCTCTCTCTGTCTCTCTGTTGCTGTGCCCTCCCTCACAGCTCTTCTTCTGCTGTGTTCTTTAGTTCATTTTAGCAGTTTTGTCCCTCACTGACTGGAGTTGGCAGCCTAGTTGATCTTAGTGGATGTGAAACAGAGAGCTGTCCGTCCTGTCTGCATGGCTGTTAACGTTACCCATCAAACCTGTCGCGTGGCTTGTGTTCATGCTGGCTTTTGTTCAGATTGCTTTTAAGGAACAAATCAGCTGCCTTTCCTGTTTTCGGTCTCAGTAGTAACATCAATTCGTATTGTAAAAAAGGGGACAGTTCATTTTTCTCCTTAAGCTTGTCTCGCGACGCTCATCTCAGATAACTTTTCAAACCGTTTCTGATTTGTGGAATGAGGTCTCTTTTATTTCTCCTCCGTGGCCTGTTTGAATGAGGAATTCTCTCATCTACACTACATGTGCGGTGGAGAGTGGAAACTCTACAGGAAGCTGGAGCTTTTGCAAATTTAGCACAGCTCAGGAGAGGTTTTTCTCCATTTGATGTCCTGGTGTCTTTTAATGAAGCCTGACACACTTTTTTTTCTTCTCCTGCTTCAACATTCCCTGTCCTCATGAATAGCCGCTCAGATCGAGGAAGTTGAAAATTGCCTGTAGTGTCTCAGTGGAAAATGTTTTCATTGTAGACACAGTCTTCCAAATGACAGTGTGGGGTCGAGCTGGATTGGCTAATCGTGAGGTCCACGAGAAGATAAAGGTCACGGCTCTGTGTGATCCCAATCTGCTACAGTACAACGAGAATAACCTGTATAAAACAGTCATATTTCACCCCTAAATCACAAGAAATTATGCATTTCAGAAATGTAACATTTGCATTGTGATTGTTGTAGCAATTTCTTCAAGCTATTAAGCACATTTTAGTACTATTTATATATTATAGACAAACTTTGTAAACTATGTAGACTTTTTTGGTTTGTTTTTTATTTTATCAATGGTGTAGCTTACTAACCATTTCCAGATTTATATAACTGACAGATTTATTTATTTTGCTTGGTTGTTTTTATTGGTGGCATACTGTGTCCTTTAACATTTCTAGACTAGAAATAGAAAAACGATGAAACGTTTGATGATTCAGAAAGGGCACCATATGGGTTTGTCTAGTTTTCTTTGCCGCTGTGGGTGCTCTTGTGGATGTTATGCATCGTATACTAATTTCTTCTCATTTTTTATCAGTCAGGTCTTCCCTCAAAGCTTTTTGGAGTCGTCTTTTGTAGAGTAGAGCGCATGGAGTGAAGCTGCCGTTTCTGCTGTCATAAGCATGTGAATATGTGGGAGCCCTCGGCACTGGCTCTGACCCACGACCGCAGCGCATCAGCCGATTGATTGGCTGGATTCACTGTCGTTATCAGATGTTTTTGAAGCCCGTTCAGTGTCTCCTCAGGGCCCTCCAATGATGCCCTTGTGCATTGTGCCGAGAATGCAATCTGTGGCAAACAGCCCTACGCTCCCAGAGAGGATTAGCAAAGCCTATTTTCTCACACAGTTTTCTGTTTTAACCGCAATCTTCAGAGCAGAGAAGATGAAAGATGTATATTTCCTTTATTGCATGAGATATTGCGTGCATTAGGAGGTCTGCGTTTGTTTACCTACATATGGATCCATCTAAAAAGATATACAACCCTGGGTTGTTGAAGTAATATGATTGGGGCCCCAAATCTGAATCTCAGTGCAATTTCCTCCATAAATCTATTTAACCTCCATTCCTGGCAGCGCAGATCTCTTCTAGCGCTGTGATCTGAGAGGCTTTCTTTTACCCTTCAACCTCCCGTGGGGCAACACAAGAGTCTTTTCTTGCACACAAACCCTTGCTGTGGGCTCCAAGGACACACGGTCAGCCTTTACAGTGCAGATGACAGCTTTATATCCAGAGTTATCGCCTCCTTTATACCATCCACCCCTTTCTAGTGTTCTTTGCATTAACACTGTAATTAACGCACCTCCCCACATGGCGCCACGTTCACGTTAGCGCCTTTGATTTAAAGACCGAGGTTTCGGAGGTCATGCATCTCGCTCGCGCTCAGAATCAACCTCCAAGGACCATTTGCGGCATAGAGGTGAAGCTTTAGGTCGGAAATCTTATTTGAAGCCTTGCCAAGCGCGCAAATCTTCGGATACCCGAGGCTGATTTCTCCCCGCGGGACCCGCGTATACCTGCGAGATATGATTTATTCAGCATTGCCAATTTTCCCACCTGCCCCGCAGTTATTACAGTTTGCAAAAGCAGATCTCTGACCTATTTTCTTAAACAGGATTTGATCCATTTTATCATAACAGTGCTTTAAGAGCTTTAAAATCCTATCAGGAAGGCCTAACCGTAGCATCTTGGTCAGCGCGACACGGAGATCTTGCCGTCTGTGCAAGCGCGAGCGGACTCTACCTCAACCTCGGTGCCTCTGTGGAGATTGGAAATAGAAACTCTCTCTCCCAGCTGGTTCTCCGCATGGTGATTTAGATTTTCGAGTCTGCGGGAGTTTGGTGGAAAATGTGGGCAGTGTGAAAACGCTCTGGGATTCCATTTCTTTATTTTCATGCTATTTTGAGCCTGTATTTGGTAGTAGCCTTTCAATCTAAGGCCATGTAATTTTCTTTGCTCATTTGAGTAACCTCTCAACCCTGTAAGTGGAGGAATACATCTCTCCTCAAGTGGAGGAGGTGTTCTGGTATTGATTTCTCCTATACACATCTATAGGGATACTGGCAGAGATGATATTGCATATAAATTCAGAACAGTGACAGTCTAAAAGTAAAGTGTTTTATTTACATGACAGCATTGGGAGAAAACTGAAGGGTAGTGTTATTCATTTCTGTCAAACATGTTTTAGACATTGGCTCCACTTAATAATCAGCTCACTGGTTGAGCCGATGTAGAAATGGCTTTGTTTTAATGTTTCTGAATGTGACTCATGTAGGCTGGCTTTGGAGGGTTAGTCTGATGCTAAATGAAGGTTGGCAGTTTTACAAGTACGGGGCAGTGGAAGGTCAAATGCTTTTACAAATGCACTGGAGCACATGGTCCTGACTAGTCCAGTGGTTGCTGCTTTCTCTGGACTGGACTAGGCCTGGGGGAAATCGTTTCTGCATCTTTCATACAGGTGCCACAAAGCATTGCGGAAGGAGATTACAAGGTCAGTCCCCATGGAAAATTGCGCTAAAGGGTAAATTAGCAGTAGTTCGTACATTGCTCAAAACCTTATGGGGTTTAAACATGCAACACTTCAGTTACTGCACTATATACTGCTGTTCAAAGGACTGGAGGCAATATTGTTTTTGTTTTTTCTTAAATAAACTTGTGGTAGCACTTTAGATGGTTACACTATTTATTTTTGACTATAGTTGCTAATTAGCAAGTACCATATTGACTTCTCATTTAAACTTATAAGCACACATTAATGCATGGCCATATTGTAGATTCCTTAATCTTACCCAGCACCTAAATTTATCTAAAGTGTTACCATACTTTTATTCAGTTAGGATGCATTTACTTAAATTATCTGTCAATTTGTCTATCTGTCTTTCTGTCTGTCTGTATTGTATTTAGTCATTTTACTAAAATGAAGAGCATTAAGATGAGAGATTTCTGTCAGAGCTCTATACTAAACATGATTATAGGTCTTTCAGGAGTTCCAAAACTGACTACAGCGAAGGATTATACTTGTAACAAACGTTAAGTATTATCATCATTAACGTTGTTTAATGACCAGTAATGAAAGGATTAGGTGCAAAATAACCAATAATGATAATTATCTTGCTGTTGTATTCAACAAACGTCAAGAGATCACATAATCACAGGGCCTGAGATGAAAGACAGAGGGGCTAAAATCCTCCTAAACAGCATCCGTTCATCCGTAACTCATCAAGCACACCATGAGGCGTAAAGGATGTCCACTACCTGCTACTCTTTGGCCAAAGCATAAACGCAGCATATTTAGTCCTTTCACTGGCAAACGCAAAAACACCTCAGGGAAGCAGCAGGTATCATTTATGTTTACTTTTTACTTTCCTTCCTAAATTTTTTTTCCCCTCCAGAGTCCTCAGGCCCCTAAAGTGGACAGCGGGCCGCACAGCTATGGTAATCACTCTGTCATCATAATTCAGCAACTGGATCACCAACTCCATTAAGTCAGCTTGCAGCTGTTGCTACCTGGGGATGGGTAATTGCTCTGCAGGAGTCCGCCCTGCCTTCATGCCTCATTAGGCAATTTTGCCAGCATTTCGCTACCCCCTTGTCCCCCACTAGAATGAGCGAAGAAGCTCTGCCCTGGCAGCGGAATACAAACCAGTCGGCCCCATCCCGAGATCAACCTCACATCAAATATTCACACACACACACATAAGCGTCCAAGAGTGTGGATCTCTTCTTCACTCTGACAACAGCGCTAGATTCATCAGAGAACAATGACCCACATGACGATAATTCAGGCTGGCAGGACACAAGGCTTTGCCCGTACGTGTTACCTGCGCCGGCAGTTACACATGCTTTACATTATTCATTCAGTGCAATTTGCTTTGTATGGGAGATGAATGAATTGAAATGTTCAAGGGTGTGATCGGTTTAGACGCCGTGCATTTTGTTCAGCCTCGGGATTGTTTATCCTAGGACTCTTTTGAAATCTGGTTTAGCTCAGTTATCATCTGCTGAAAGACAATATGGTGCTAGGACCGGAACATGTAACTAAGAAAATGCTGTCTTTTTATTATTAAAAATGCTATTTTTTATTATTATTAATAATAATTGTCCATAGTATTATTTATTTTTGTCTAGTGTAGGGTCATTGTCAAACATATAATTTTATTTAGAATTTTACAATGACTTGAAGAGTTAAATAAGAGTTTTGTTTAATTTGAAACTGAAATGAATTAAATGTACAAAGTTGTGATGATATTCACTATGTTATAGCACAAGAAAACATTACAGAATTTTTGTTTATGTCTGCACTAAACTGCAACCAACCGTTAAATTTCAGTCTAGATCCAAGATGTCCAGTGATGTTACCAATCTCACAAGGTTTTATTTTCCAATCTAGGAACAGGAAGATGTAAAATCACCTGTCCTCCGAGAGTGATTTCCCCGAATGGATAGAAGAGGCCCTTTGATTTGTGAGACAACTGTGAAATTATTTTCTGAGAAATGAAACTGTCTCCTGGCAGAAAGACTCAGTATCTGACAAAAAGAAAGAAAGAATGGTAAAATCTCTCAGCAATCAGTGATCAAAACTGGACAGAATCAAATTACTACAGACCTCTCCCGCAGTTTCATCCTCCTCCACGGCAGGACAGTGAAGAGTGGAAAAGAGAGGGAAGTATTGGGAAAGAAAAAGAAGCCAATGCCATGAATAAAACCCTCCCTCAGGAGTTGATTATGGAGCATAAAATTGCATAATGTGGTAATTTCTAATACAAACGTGGAGGACAGGCATTCAGGCGCCTGACTTAGAGGCATGAGCTGAATGTGACCTGTAAGCATTCTTTAAGTGTAATGAGACTCCTTAGACTTTAATGCATTCACTACACTTCGCACGTGGCACAGTTTATTCAGATAAATGGGTGTGGAAGTGAAATTAAGAAATTGCTGGTTCCTTTTAAATTATGTATTGCACATTTTTTTTTGGTGATTAGAATTTGAGTATTACACCCAAATTATTATTATATATATATATATATATATATATTTTATTGTATTTGTATTATTGACGAAAATGGATAAATAAATAAATGAATTAATTAAAACATGAAATCTTGAAATGTTTATTCTTTTTTTTTTTTTTTTTTTTTTTTTTTTTTAGGTGTTCTGGAGTTGTTCCTGCAAGTTCAGTGTGTAAAGCATTGTGAAATGATGGACACTACTTTATGAAAAACAACATTAAAGGTAAAATTTCCATTTTTCCATGCTCTTTCCTTAATGACATCATAAATGGCATTTTGATGTTGCTGATGTTATTTGTATGGACATAATACATGAATATATGTGACCCTGTCTATGAAAACCTTCCTAAAGTCTCAAAATCAAATTTTGAGATAACAAGCTTCAAAGGTTGATTTCAACCATTAATTTTTGTATATGACCATACTCAGTCAATATTACAGATATCAACGTTACATTTTCACAAAATGTTCTTTTGTTTATAAAGGATGGTTTTTTTATGTAGATAATGGTAAATTGCAAAAAAGACAGTAAAGCGTGCTGGATGTTTTCGAGAGGAAAGGGTGAAGATATTTAGGTAGTGACATCCCTCTATGGCAAATACTGAACCTAATGAATATTAATTAGCTTGCACTACATTGATATGTAATCTTCAATGATGTTGCCTAATTAATATCCATGAGCAATAGAAGTGTTACAGAATCTTTTAATGTTTATTAAGAGTTAAAATGTCAACAGTAGTATACAGATAAGATTTTAAACAACCTTTTATTGGTTTAAATAGTCCAAAAGATAAAATATATATATATATAGATATAACCTCTAACCTGCATTCACCTGAATGTTTAAGCTTGTTTGTGATTGCATGTGTTCAGCGCAGTATTTAGACAGATCTGACGTCCTGTTACTCAGAGGAAGTGCTTTATTTTGAGGACGGCTATACAGCCCCCCTCCGCTCTTATGGCTGAGTCCTGTCACCTTTGATCTGAATGGCTCTCCATTATGCCAGAGTCTTCACATGAGCCCGGCGCTTCCCACAGCTGAGCTTCATCGGCCCCTGTGACCTGCTCCAGTATCTGTGTCATCTCTCTCTCACTGCCTCATAGGAAGCTTTCATGCACATCATTCGTGGATTAGAGATAAAATGTAGGCGTTGATGAATTTACATATATGGTTACATAAAAAATAAACACAGAGTTGAACTAGGATCTCAAATAGATGTATAAATCAAATGATTTACCATAAGTACCACAAGTTTTGTTTTTTATTTGGTGTGCTATTTATATGCACTTTTATGAGACCAGGCTGAATTCTAAGTATATACATGGTAGTGTTTGTCATACTGAATTTTGCCTGTGCAAATGTATGCACATTTTAAATGAAAAAATAATGAATTTACTGTACTACATACATTTTTCCCTTTATTCACAGTATATTTTTTTGTCATGAAATGTCAATTAATAATATAATTTTTCTTTATTTCTTTTCTCTCCTATTTTCTCTTTGAACAATGACTCTGTCATTTGTTTGTGAGATTTACTCTAGGTAAACACATGCTAACGTAAATCAGAGTGCGACAGAGGGACGATGTGCACAGTCATGCTATGATAGCCATATGGAGAAATGTGCTTCTGTCATTCTGTATCACCCGTAATTGACTGGGAGATCTGCTTATAACCCAGACAGAGCCCAGCAGTGGCTGCTGGCAGCGTATAATAATGCAGATTTGGCTCTTTCTTCCTCAATGTCTTTTCTGTCTCACATTAGTTTTGTTAAGAGGCTGAAGTGCTCGACAGGGTTCAGCATTCATGCATATACATTGAACACACTGCTGAATTTTAACAGCCGCATATTTTATCTCCACATGAATGCATTATTGACAACCGAAGGCTACATATCATAAGCATAATGTGGCAGAGTTTCAGAGAATATGGATCAATAGCAATTTCCTTGTTGGTTTAATTTCTCTGTTCACAACTGCGTGAGTGTTGTGCATTTTAGACCGGCGAGGATGTCTGAAGCATCTGCGATTTGCACAGATAATGGTTTGTATGTTTGAATGACAGTTTGTCAGGTCTGTGCAATTACGGCAATGTATTTACCAGATGCATCAGTGGATTAACAGCATTGTGAATTTGAATATTAATAAATGCACTCCGTCCAGCTTCTATACTGATTAAATGTTGACTTCCGACTCTGGAATTGAAATTTCGTGTTTAAATACAAAGGCCTGATACAAGTGGAATTGGCTTGATTTTTAGCTTGACTCAATGAATTATACCAATGTGCACTGACCACGTGCTTCTGCATACAGATGAATGGAGATGAAAAACGAAATGCGTTTCGCTCTGATCATCTTGCAACGCCTGAGGGCCAAATCAGACCTGGATGATGTGCTTGTACTTCGACCGAGAGTAGCGTTACTCAGACATTGCTCTGTCGGATTGATTCTGAGATATGAAACTGCGTGGCAGCCATTTTGCTTAAGGGTTTTGAACGACATGACTGGCTGTAGAACACATGGATCTTTTGCATCGGTGAAATGTGCGGTGAATATGATGAGTTTCTGTGAACAGAAATAAATGGTTTTTGATAGGTTTTGCCTTTGATCAGCTTCTTTAGCCATTCTGATTCCCTTCGTATAGTCTCACATGATGAAAAGAGAGAAGTAATGAAAGTTGTATCTGGCTAGCGTTTACGGGAGGTAAACCCTCTCAGTTTGACGTAACTATGTTTCTGATATCTTCGAAGGCCAAACTTCACCATCCGTATCATCTGTAAGTGACGATAAAGAATAACAAGATGATTATAAGAGAGAGGACCATTAGAGACTCAAGGTCTTGGTTGTTGACGCACTTGGTCGCGTTGCCAGGGTGAGAAGACGGATGAAAGGTTCGTCCCTACGTGACGACGAGTGCCTGGGGAAGATAAGCGCGAGACATTCTCAGCCTGAAGGAACACGCGGGGTATGAAGAGACTTGGGACAGAGGAA
Organism: Enteromius unitaeniatus; assembly: GCA_032359435.1. NCBI lineage: Eukaryota > Metazoa > Chordata > Actinopteri > Cypriniformes > Cyprinidae > Enteromius > Enteromius unitaeniatus. The sequence goes on along the minus strand of JAUMHI010000037.1, from coordinate 3,184,786 downwards.
CACGCAGGTGTACCCCATTCATTAGCACCGCATGGAACAACATGCACTCTTTTGAAGGCTTGTGGGAGCAAGGGATTGAAAGAAAGCAGGAAGATCAATACGGTTCGCTTTGTTGAGGCAGCTTGTTTGTACAGAAGCGAAAGAAGATTATGAACAAACATGAGCAGGTTGCACGCCCAGCACAGGGCACCCCAAAAAAATATATTTGCATTCATAAATAAGGGATTTTTTTGCCTCCGAAACTTTTACGCTCGGAGAGTAGAAGAAAAAGAATTTCAGATGGGTTTCTTCTGACTTTCAAAGGATGGGTTCTGTTGCATTTCTCTTTGAATTATTAGGTCATGCCGAGACATGTTTATGTTTTTATCAAACTGTTTCATTTGCGCTTACCTGCTGTTTTCTGTCACGCGTGTGCCCAAACAATATCACGACCCACACCCACTGTTTCTTCAACACCTCTCTGTTGAATAATACCGGGACCTTGGCCAAGACGAGGAGCGACAAAGATGCAAATCTTTAATTTATGAATTGCAAATAATTCATGCATGCAAGCTGTGAAGAGTCCACCTTGAATTATTGTGTTTTGTGTTTGCAGGGATGTAAATAAACCGCTACACCCAGGACTGACGTGCGCCCTTTTTGTCTTTCAAGTAGATGATGTGTTTATCATTGCTTTCACGCGTACCGTTTGTTCCTTGCTGTTCCCCCGCAGTTTTTCTTTGTAATCGGCATACAGGTTTTTGACAGCAGATCTCTTTGGACGGCAAAAGCTGGAGTTCAGATGTTTCTTTTGTGTCACTCTTGGGCTCTTTCCAGGTGTGTTATTGTGCTATTGATCCTTGTAGGGTTTCTCCACACTCTTGCTGTATCCCAAACCACATTGATTTTGTAGGACTTCTCGTGTAGAAATGGGTTGAACCTTATTGGATTTGTTTGTGACTGAACTAAAAATGGAGGTGGTGTTTAAAGCTTCAAGCTAGTCTTTTGCACTGTCGGTCAAAAGATCGATATTATATTCACAATAGAAGACAGCTGTGTTGAGACAGAGGTTTAATTTGCTGCTTTCTCTGTGTTTGCCATTCTTTTTGATCCAAGCGTGGTCTCAAAGTTTGGTAAACAACAGAGTGATTAGCCTTGTTCTGACGTTTCCATAGAGGCATGTTCTTCTAATTTATTTTCTGACTATGGTCCACTTTAAGATCTACCAAAACAAGCCATCTGCTCCAAGCACTGCTTCCACTTGGGTTTTAATTATTATAACCTCTACTTTTGTTATCTTCTTTTAAATGAAACCACAGGGTTACTCTTTGTGCAAAGCATTGATTTGATTGTACTCAAGGGGGGTGAACGTTACCTTCAAATGTCTGTGCCATTAAACTAGATGTGTTGTTATTCGGTAGCTAGCTGTAAATGTGTTTATGAGATCTACAGTAACGTGCTCAGCAGATTATCTTCAAACATTTGCTTTTTAACAGAGGCTGAAAACAAACCAAGATATTTTACATTATGTGCTTGCACTGCATCACAAATTGGGCTCTGACATTTTGGAAACGTGAAAATGCATGAAATGAATCTAGTGTGGCTAGATGAATCTGTGTTTAAATTTGTGTACATTACATTTTCAGTCTTGCCTAAATATGCCATGACCAGCATGTCTTCACAGTGTCTTAGAAATCTCATACTAGTTTTCCAACCATGTGGGATAACTCTACAAGAATTTAGTTAACAACATTAACTAAGAGTAATTTCTAGCCATTTAAATTGTGTAGCCAAGTATAAGAAAACTGACTTTAAAATGTTCAGTGATTTTAAAATATTTTACTCATTGAGTCATAATTTTGAGTTCATAATATTTCCAGCTTTTCCATGACCTTGGAAATCCTGCTTACAAAATCTTTTCTCTACCAATATTAAAAAACAGCTCCAGAAAGCTAAATATTAATATTCATCAGTTTTCTCTTTTGATTTCACAGATGAACTTCTCCCAAACTTTATTGAATAACTGATGTCATCCATTTCCTGGAGACCATCAATTGAAGGTTCAACATTTGCATAGTGGAGGATAAATTTATAATTCTGTTTAACATGGCAATATAGAGCATTGGGCAGGGACCGTAAGCTTAATTGATGCAGTAAAAATGCGCATAAAAGTCTTTATTGCACCTTTAAAAGCTGTTCCCAACAAAACTCTATGGTGCAGAGTGTTCAGTTAGCGGCTCACGGCTTCATTCGGTTTCCTAAAGGGCCCTAGCGCTTCTGAGATGGCCTGACAGCCTTGTGTAGCCCACGCCAGAATCAATACAACAAAGGTCATTTGCTATTCCAGTCATAGCCAGCTCCATTCCCACCGAACTGTATTTGATGCATACCAAAGATGCGCACAATGACCGCGCTCCTCTGTCATTATGCGAGCAAGATGGAGCATCTATTCAGCAGAGAATAATGTCATTTAGTCATCTGTCGACTTGAACTCCAGTTTAGGAAAGAAGGGAATAAAGAGGTTGTTTATGTGTGTATAAGTGAATGCTGTCGCTGTTTCCAGCATGTAGTCAATAAGTAAATTTTAAAATGAACATTCTGTTTCTTTTAGAGGACATGCTGTGCGACATGATGCAAGCTGGTAAGATATGCCGGGTTTTTGCATGTTTTGTTAGCTAAGAAGTTTGCTACATCACTGTTCCCACCTAAACTTAGCTCTCTCTCCGTGGGGAGCAGGTGTGTACAAGGGTTGTTTCTCTAAACTACTCTGACGACTTCTTCCGCATGAACAGCCGATTCGCTTAGACATGATACTGATGTCAAGCGTCGAATGAAAAAGTAAAGCCGACTGGGAAGCAGCGGGAAGGCGAGGCTCTCACCATCTGTGCGAGTGACCTGCCAAACACAGGCTCATCATCATCATCACTCAAAGAGCCTACTGAAGGCACCTGACCACTCATTTGTCCATCTGCCAGTGCTGGACTGCCCTGGTTCTGGCACCGTTCGATTGGCCCACTGAGATGCCCATCATTGCAGCCAATCAACAGAGAAATGGAGAATTGTCGCTTCACTTGTTTAGGGTGTGATATGCTGTTGGTAGAGGTCAGGATCCATCTAAGCTGATGGCAAATAGGGATCATAAGCATTAGCACAGCTTTTTAAAAAGCATCTTTCAATGTGTTCATGGTTATTGCAAAAATACAGCTATTCTCTACAAGATGCATGCTCTACGATCTAGATATTGAGTTATTTTTGCACTGAATTAAGTAATGGGTCGCTAAATTACTTACATGGTCCATGCCGGGATGTATAATTATCTAGCATGGCTATTGATTACAGGGCTAATTTAGCATGACATATTGCATGAAATATAGCTCAATTCAATTCTGAATACCTCCACTACCTTGTTCAGTTCTGTTTAGGTACAAAGCAGCAGCAGTGTCTGGTTGTTTTGCTAACGGCTAGCCTCGGCGAATAATTCCCTTAGGGAAGAAAAATAATGTAGTGCTTGTTCAAAATAAGATTTCGATTGATTAGCTGCCATTGCTGCAGGACAGGGTTGATATTCTTTCAAAATCCTCATGTTCGGTGCACTGGGAGGATTATCACAGCCTCACGAAGGGTCTAAGGTTAGAGCTGTAATAGGCTTACACTCAAGTTCATTTGGCTTCTGCGAAGCATCATTAAGTAAGCAAGGTCATTGTGTGCAGAGAGGATAGTCTGCGTCCTCATCATCCTAATTTGTTTAATCAGTCATTCTCTTGAATCTCTCATGCTTTACCCCATGGAGTAGGGTATTGAGAAAATGTGTGTTGCTTTATTATGATACAAATAATAGGTATGCTGAGCCATGAGTGGGAATTTAGAAGGAATCAGGTTGTATGCCTACACACATTTGTCCATACGCACATGTCAGACGTACAAGACAGAGTTTGGCCTTGTTCGCCATTTAGATCACAACGAAGATGGTATTACTGCAGCATGGTGCAGGGAAAACAAGAAAAGGTATTTTATGCTGTCAACTGAAGTGTGCAAATGAAAATGTCTGCAGTAGCTGAAGATGACTGAAGCTGATGGCCAGTTAAAGTCTCCATGTGTGCTGCCTGATCAAACACTATTGTTTGCAGTTTGCATTGCTGTTTTCCTTGCTGTTTTCCAGTCACAAGGTTGTTGATTCTGATTTGAAAATGTCAGATGTTTCATAGACCTGTCGAATACAGGGTAATTTAATTGTCTAAACTTTAGCTAAACAAGACTCTTTATGATTCTTTGTTACATGTGTTTACAAGCACTATGATAGTACCATAATATAGTGAGCATGCTATGGTAATTTGGTTTAATTATTATGTGTATATGTTTATGAAATCCTTTAAAAAAATGCACCTGAGACAGTACCAAATGATTTGACTTTTTGATTGTTTTTTTATACTTTTCTCCCAGAGTACCATGATATTGATATCATTACTGCACCATTGTACCCCTATAGTGTATTCTGTAAAGGTATTCAGGAATATTTTTACTAATTTCTTTCAGCGTTTGTGGACAAAAAAGGATTTGATGTTTGACGTATAACATTTTGTTATTCTGTCATTGTCTATTTCTGTTTTTTGTTTGCTTGCTTGATGTGCTTTCGTGAACTTCGTTGGCAGCCTTCTGTTCTGACGACGGAGCTAATTTCCACTCCCGGCCATCAGTATTTCTGCATGGCTCACATAAAGGGCCACATAAATACGGCGCTGGCTTTGTTCTGCTGAGAAAGCACAGTGTCTAGTGACATCACTCCAGATCGCCGAGATTGGTTTTGAAGTCCATCAGCGCTCCATTGGCTTCCGGCTTACTGCTGTGTCGTGGTATTCAAAGCATGTGCATCTTTGTGACTTGAACTCTGGTGGCAAGTCATAGATCTGATGCTAGTTATTGCATCAGCATTACAGAACATGCCTGAGTAGAAAAGTAGAAAAAGTAGGCCATGTACTTTTAAAATGGGGTGTTTTATAAGACGTGGAGCTGTACCAGCACGTGACAAAGAGATTGTTTCAGAGATTGTGTCGATATGATGTATTTCTGTTGGCAGATGTTGAGATATAATGTGGTTTGCGCTCATTTTTAAAAAAAATAACCCTGTGGCGATGTCTTTTGTTTCTGTAGCAGTCAGTTCGAACAAGGCAGATCCGAGAACAGCAGCTCCTGACAGTGTCTCCCTGGAGTGGGAGGCTTTGGCTTTAGAGACGGCCGTGTTCCTGATTGATTCCCCTCATTAGCTGCATGGATACACTCAAACGCATTCCAGTTGCCCAGCACGTCACACTTCCATCCAGTTAACCCACGCTGAAGGTTGGGTTGGAGACACTTCTTCCATCTTTGTGGCTAACTGTGAGATGGCATATATTAACATGCTCCTGCAAAGGCTAGAAAGCAGACAGCTCAGGTCTGATGTTAATGATGGCAACGGCTTAAGCACCAGGATCCATGTGTGATGAACCGGGCTTGCTCTGGCTCTCGCTAATGGCCTGAAAGACTTCAGAGAAAGCTGGTCAGATCTCGTTAACACCAATGTTCTTCCAGAGGTGAAGAGCCTGGTAGACAACATGCTTCTCCCTCAGTGTAATTGAGATTGGCAAACGACTGTGAATCCTGAATCTTGAAGTACTGGTTATTTCACCTAATAGGGCTGTTTTGGAAGGTCAAATAATTATGATGAATAGGTGCTTTAAGAGAATTTGTGTGGCAGCTAATTACAAGACTGAATTTCAGAATTGTCTGTGCATGAATTTCAGGTGTCTCATAGATTAACTTGATGGAACCGACTGATCGTTTCGCAATCGTAGACCAGCACGTGGCACGGACTGTCACCAGATAGAGCTGCTAACTACCAGCACGCCTCATCAGAATTGCAAAATAATCTAAATAGATAATTAATGTTGAATGCAATTATCATCAATGTGAAATTGCAGTACATTTTTTGCAGTGATCTGCTATAATTTGGGGGATTCATTTTTATCTGGGATGAATGGAAGCAGCTTGAAAGGCAGTGAGAGAGGGAAGAAGAGTAAGGGAGAAATCAACAGAAAGGATAATGAACATCAAATAGTTTTTTTTTCTGCAGCGCAGGCAATTGTTATTGTAGTTCTCAAGGAAGCGTGTAATGAACTGAGGGAATATGGCATTTTTAATCTTCTGGTGTGTCACAAGGAGCAGGGCTATATGGAATGCATAAGGTCTCAATGCACAAGCTTGAAAGTTTTAGAGATGGAAATGAAAGGCAGCTCTGATGCTGTCACACCTCGTATTTATGTATTAAAGGGATAGTTCACCCCAAAATTAAAAAAAAGAAAAAAACGCTAGACCTTTTAATCTTTGTTCCTCTGTTCATCTTTGTAACATTTTAACAAATTAAGATATTTTTGATGAAATCTGAGAGCCTTCTGACCCTTCATAGACAGCAATGCAACTACCATGTTCAAGGCCTAGAAAGTTAATAAGGATATCATATGGAATATTTTAACAATGATCTTACTATACCTTTCTCATTTTATGGCAACGGCAAAAAAAAAATACTACGTAAAAAATGTTAAATTCAAATAGATTAATTAAGGGGTTTTCTCAAAATGGTTAGAATCTGTCTTTTCCGACCAGCTGTGGCTTCTACTTCTAATTTCTACGTTTTGTGACTTTATCATGACCATCAACATTGTGGTCTTTACGGACTGTGGGAATTTCATACCACTATAGTAATTTTATGGATCACAAACCCTTAACACTTGATTTATTCTTTATGTCGCTGATAACCAGGTTATAATGTAATGCAGCGATTCCCAGACAGGGATATGTGTCTCACAGGGGCTAGTACAAGGGTTTTGGTTTTGCTGTGTTAAACATATAAAACAGACATTACTACTAATAATACTTACATTTATTTCAGCTATATTTCATTTAACAAAAACAATTTGGAGTAAAACAGATTCAGTTTTTTTATGTTTTGTTTGGACAGGAAGATAGCTGGTGTTTTTTAATCCAGTGTATTGGTTATTTTTATGCAGTGTATAAATACAGTCTCCAATACATGTGAGTTTAAATGAAGAGTTTTCCCCCCCCTGGGAAAAGTCATCTCTCATGGGTCTCACCTGGGTCTGCTGTGGCTCACTGAGCCCTAACTGGTAGATATACTTGTTCTTGTGGTGCCATCCGGATGCATTTTCCTGCAGCTCCAAAGCGATTAGTCACATTGCATTTACAACATGACCGGCTCAAATTCTCAATGAGCAAAGATTGCAGTATTGAATTTAATAGCCAGCTGTATCCAGGTTTTATTGACCTCAATGGTTTGTCCTTTGATTCAGGGGTCAGTACTTTGAATGATCCTGGGTCACATGCAACACGCTCCACATCAGGCATAAATGGCAAAAAAGCTTCAGTATTGGCAAAATTGTTTTACACTGGTGGCCATTTTCATTGGTGTTGCCTGGCAACGCTGCCTTAAAAGCTGCTCTGTGTATCGTCAGTTTGAAAAATGCAATACTGTGGATATTTGCTGTGTATACATTTTAAAATCACAAGGGTCCCATCCACAGTCTTCCTTAATATGCCGTTGCCATTATGTAATCCTAGACAGTATTGGACTAAATTGGGTCATCTCCATTTACTTCTGTTCACTCCAAGTATTGGAGAACAATGTAGAAGAAGGTGGCATAACTTAGAAGTGACAAAAACACACTATAATTAGGGGATTATTATTCAAGCCTATTTCTGGGGCCAGTTGCATAAAAGGTTAAGACTAGTCTTAAAAGTTAGTCAGCTAAATTTTTCTGGTTAAGACTGGTTATAGTTTTTTTAACTGAGTTACATAAAAAATGTAGATTAGGCTAAATTGAATCCAAAAAATAAAACTACTAAAATTACTTTTGGCCAACTGCTAGTTGGTCAGACTAGCTATTAAGACACTGTCTTAACATGGAGGCTAAGTTTATGCAACTGGCCCCTGGTTATGCATTTTCAGACACTGTAGTGACATTTCAATTATTTCTGTACAAGTTTTTGGCATAAATGTCTGGCATGCTATTTTCATTTAAAAAATTGCCCTCATGAAAGTAAAAAGTGTCCCTGAAAATCAATTCAATGGGGGCAAATATCATTCCTTAATAAAGAATTGAATTTCTGACACTGGCCGTGACCCTTTTTCTGTCCAGCTAGACATATGAGGAATCTTTTATTGTCCATCTCTTTGGGTGCAGACATGAGTGTGAATAGCTCATTAGCCCATTCATTGATTGGGCTTCTCAGCTGCCTTGGTCAAATTCTTTTTCACAAAGACACGGGCTAAAAGGCAAAGCAATCGATCAATGATCAAGAAAGCAATGATCCATGCATCTGAGTGCCAACTGGCTAAAAGGCTCCCTAAGGAATCTGATGTTGTTCTCATTTTCACTCCGAAGTCTTAGAAATAGAGGACTGTTAATGAGCCATAACAGGACTGACTGTTTTTGGTATTAGAAATGTCATTGAGGGGAAACTTGAAAGCTTGTCAAAATTACTGAAAAGGTAAATGGCACTTGAAAATATTAAGATTGCATTTGTTAGCATTTTACGGTGTAGAACTAGTGTTTTTCATGATTGCTTATCTGTGAGTAAAACATTTTGTTAGCCTCATGACAAATGCATCTGGGGGCTGTGGTGCTCTGATGGGCAAGAAACATATTTGTCTTGACATTTTGTCTCTTCAGGAAAAGGATTCAGTGTAGTCACCACTCAAAATGTAATACTGTCTGGTTAAATGCAAGATTGCCTTTCAAGGCAAATATTATATATATATATATATATTTTTTTTTTTTTACTGTAAATACAAGCTATTTCAGTATGAACAGTGTAGTATAATTGTGTTGACATTTTTATTTTGTCTCTCCATGATTACAGAGAACAAGTTAGCACTGTATCGCACATTGTTTTATATTCATTTTTATGTGGGTTGTGGCACAGCCACATTTTGCAGGCCAGATCAGATCAGGGTGAGCTCACAGAGATTATAAGTGCTATAATTATCCAAATCCCTGAGTGCTTGTGAAAGAAATATAAGTGATTGTTGTCATTTTTCTTTTTATTGCAGCGGTGGCCTGTAGCAGGAAAGGCCCAAGTACAAATATGTAGTTTTTAATAGGGCAATAACTCAGATGTCCAGCTGGGTTTGGCTCGTAAACAAACAGGACTATGGGACGTTTAATTTCTTCTTAGTGAGCGAAAAAGACCGTTGTTAGAAATTTTCCTGCGATATTAAACATGTTTTCAGGCATTATGGAATTGAATTTGTCTTAGACAGTGTAGGTAGCTTGAACAAAAATCTGTTTAGTGAAATAGAGAAGATATCATTGTTAGACCCCTAAAGCTTTTAAAATCTCTCCTACTCCTTTCTTAATAAAAGTTATTCATCTTGAAATAGTTTAAAATTCAGAAAGATGAGTTGTAATATCATGTTAGATGGCGTTGGAGCTCTTTTATGTTTGTGTGTTTTAATATTTAAAGACGCGTCACATTTAATTTGGTTTTGTCCTCTTTAAGAATTCATTTGTGACATCTTGCTGATTCCATTTATTCAGGATATATCAGGTTTAAAACAGCTATAATATGGCTTCCACTGTATCATGCATAATTAGTTGTTGAGTTTTTACTTACCAATGCTTTCTATCTGTTGCAGGCTTATCTAGTTTGCCATACTTCTGCTACTATGCCATTTTTCTTTTGATGCAGTACAGGTACATGGTGACCTTGTCTGTAGCTGCAGAAGCACCTCAACCCACAATATGACTGAAAAGGGAGGGCAAATGCTTGTGGACTTCAACCTGCCTGAACAGTGCCAGCATAGAGTTTGAGTTATAATTTAGCTCTCCTTGTGTTTGACTGATAGCCGGCCTCTAAAAGGCCTGTCTGCACTGCTGAAAGCCTTGCTGATGTACGAGCACGCCTGTCTGACAAATCCTCCATGTCAGTCAGTGGCTGACGAGCATTCATCATGTTTGTAATTTTTTGGTTTGTGAGTCTGTGCTGGGTCTTAAATGGAGCAAATACAATGTGATACTTTGTGGCTGATTTGGTTATCTTAGACTTGAACTAGACAGTCCCCCTTTATGCCACTGGAAGACTAGTTCTCCAGCAAATTACAAATCTTGTAATTTGTTGTTTCAGTCACATTTTACATACTTTTTATTAAACACAAGAAGTTTAGCAGAATGTCTAAGCTTCTATTTTAAAAACAACAATTTATTTATGGTCCTTTCTTTTTTGTCATTTGTAGAGTGTATTGCTTATTTGCACTGCCACATGTGATTTGTTTTTGTAGGCTCAACATTGTCTATTCCTATTTACTTTCTTTTTTGTACAGATAAGAGCACCTTGGAGATTATGCTAACCTTCTTTTGTGTTCTGTAGAAGAAAGTCACATGGGCTTGGAAAAACATGACAACATGAGAACACGGATGAACTATTCCTTCAAGACATGTTTGTTAATCATGGTAAGGCTTTTTTCCCAGAACTTAGATCAGTAAACATACTGATTCCAACATGAGAAGAAAAAAAAAAACGCTGACATTTATTTAGTTATGACATTTTTTGTTTTTACATTACCTTAAGCACATTGGTCTCATTGACTAATGTGCTTAGGGTAGAACAGACAGCACAGTCAATATAAAAATGGCTTTTTCACACTCAAAGCAAGGACGCAATGCTTTTAAACCATGTTTATGCTAAAAATACTCCTATAGTATTTGCACAAATTTGCATGTGAGGCTGGAATCATGGCTCTGTTCTCCAGGGATCTCTCAGCAAACCATTAGAAGTAACATTCAAAAGTGTTTTTTTATTTCCTTTTTTTTCTGGTCTAAGATTCAGGAGTAGGCACTTACCCTGTCATGATCAACCTTCTGCATTTTATCTCTGAGAGATGCTTTTAAAGTGTCTGCATTCAACAACATCCAGTCCTGATAGTAATATAATCAAATATAATATATATTTATGCATATAGATTCCTTAAGATGTACATTTGTGTTTTATTCAGCAAATGTGTAGTCTTGTTACTTAAGTTGTATCTTTCATACTGTACTGTAAGTAATTCACACTTGTTTACTGCCTGGCTACTGCACAGAAGATACCTGTTACATTTCTGGATAGAATATATAACAATTTTAGGCATGAAAAGACAGATCTGCTTTTAAATAGAAAAACAACATATTTCATCAAAAGTTCACATCATAATCACCGTAATCTTCTATTCTACTAGATTTCCTTCTCAAGAAACAGTCGGGTCTCTAACACGCCTATGTAGTTGTCGTATAGCACAAACAACCACATTGGGACCACAAGGACTGTTCCACTACTCTTTACACATTTAACAGTCAGGTATGAGAAACAACACCTTCCTGATGTCTTAATATCATCCGTTTTCAGTGAATGGCCTAGAAATATCACACTGCATATTTTAGCAGCAAGTCTCTACCTCTCGCTAGTTACCACTGTTCCATTGCCACTTGCCACAACTGACAGCTCGTGATGAGGGGCTATAGAGCTAGTTATAGATTTTTAGACATCCCTTCTATTTGAATTTGATGTCTGTTTCAAGGCAAAAAGATAAATGGCAAGTTGGAACAGCAAGTTCTCCGTTCTTGCCTTGTCAATTTGCTTGTAGTTTTTGTGGTCCTCTGCACTTGTAGCTTAAAATGCATTGTCCAACACATTTATGACTGTGGCTTTCACCTCAACAGCAGCTGGCAACCCTTTCCCAGAAATCCAGAGCCTTGTAAAGGGAGACTGCTGGCTGGTCTCAGACATCAGAGCCATTTTGGAAGGGTATCGCTTCAGTTCTCCATAAATGCAGTGGTTCCTCATAACGACATAAATCAGAAAGCACGCTACTGAGATCACAATGAAAAGCACAGCAAAAGCAGCAATCAGCACCATGTCCCACTTCTCAGAGTCCTTTGCGGCTTGTTCTAATCCTTTAGTTAGGACACTGACACACCTGGTGTCGTGTTTATGATGGATACTGTGAATGTCCACGCATACTTTGTATTGTGTAGCAGGGCTGAGATGTGTGAGATTATATACAGCCACGTCAGATGGTACCCTAGCTGTGAATGCCACTGTTGGATGGTTTGTCTTGGGTATTGTATACCACTTAATGTTTGGTGCCAGGCTACCATGAGAGGCATTCCAGGATATCAACACAGAGTTGGTCTGTACAGTCTCGATGTTGACATTCAGTGAGTCATTGACAGGTTGTGGGAAGTATCCATTTACCTCCACTGAGACAGATTTCAGGTCTGCCCCGACGAGATTGTGTGCCACACATGTGTACAATCCAGCCTCGCTCTTAGTGATATCATAAATATCAAGTGTGCCTTCGGGGTGCATGTAGAATCTCGCAGAAACAGCATTTGGGATGACCCTTCTCCCTGACGGAGTCACCCAGTAAATGTCTGGCTCGGGTTCAGCAAAGGCACGGCAGTGAAGAGACAAAGATCTCCCACTTTCCACACTGATTTGTGTGGGGAGGCTTTCTGAAGAGATGAGAGGCAGACAGATCTCCATCATCTCTCTGAAGTGAACCTGCCGCACATGCTGACCTTCATACTCTGGAGGCTCCACACAGAACAGGGAATCAGGCTCCATAAAGCGAATGTTTGTCTTGTTCATGTTCATCCACCGCACAACGCAGTCACAGCGGATAGGGTTAGAGTGCATGCTAACCTCCCGGAGATTTGGGAGGGACTCCACTGTGATCCTGTGGAGGGCACTTAAAGCATTGCCATTTAGCATTAAAGTTTCCAGCCTCGGCAGCCTATAGAAAGCATTTGGATGTATGTAGGAAAGTTTGGGGTTGTTGGTGGCTTCGATTTTTGTAAGTTCTGGGAGGTTGTTGAGGGCAAAACTATCAATGGATACCAACTCGGGCATGCTGTTAATGCCCAGCTCCTTAAGATGGAGCATGTCCACAAAGTCACCCCTTTGAATTCGTCCAATGGGGTTCTTATTAAGATCTAAAAACTTGAGGCTCTTCAGATGTCTAAGAGCACCATGGGGTACCTTAGGGAATGTATTATCATAAAACGAGATGCTCTCCAGATTGTCAAGGCCCAGCAGTGAATCATCTGATATCTTTGACAAGTTCATTCTAGTAAGAACCAGGCTGCGTAGGTTTCTCAGAGGCTTGAAGTTCATATCCTGAATAGAGAGAACAGGATTTTCCCCTATCATTAGAATTTCCAAATTTGGTAAGGGCTCAAACCATTCACTTTTTATACTCTGAAGCCGGTTGGAGTTGAGGTGAAGTCTCAGCAAGCTCTGAAGGCCACGAAAAGCCTCGGGAGAAATGAAGGTGATGAGATTATGATTTAGGTAGAGCTCCTGAAGGTTGGCCAGTTGAGAAAGGCTGTTGTCTGGTAGGGCACATATCCAGTTTTCCTCCATGTGTAGGGATAAGAGTTGAGGGAGGTGTCCAATATTGACATCACTTATTGATGACAGGTTGTTTTGGGAGAGATCAATCTCAGTGATGTTTGGCAGGTAATCCAAAGGGCACTCAATCTTAGCAATGTTGTTGGTCTGCAGTAAAACAACTTGTGTATCAGATGGCAATCTCATGGGCAGGTCAAAAAGTCCAAGGTCATTGCAGTCAACAGTGGGAGCCTCCATATAGACAGAGCTAGGGGAAAACCAGGGCCTAATCTCACATACACAAAGTTTGGGACAACTGACTCTCTCTTCTGCAGCAAGAACCAAGGTAGTCACTGCAAGACCCACTAGCAAATAATCCACAAATGATATGTCCTTCATGTTGGCACTGTTCCCACCAGTAAGTGGTTGGTCCTTAAAGATTTTGTGGCAAAAGCACTTCACTTCAAAAATAATCAACCATTTGTGGTGATCACTCGAATCCTCACTTGAGGGCCTTCCCTAGGCCCTGACTGATGTGCTGTCAACAGATGCGATGTCCCGTCGCCAGGTCTCCCGTAATTCAGATTGAAAGTGGTGTAGGAAATTTTACTTGTTGGGCAGATAAAGGTAAAAAGGTCACCGTTAAACTTCAGGTAGCGGTAGTTTCAGCTAGGCAGAAGCAACGTTGTTCATTTCATTTAATACTACAGATGATGCCATCATCAGCCTATTCCACTTCTACCTGAAGAAAATAAGAAGAGATGAAAAATATTAGCATATAATTACCGGAAAAATGCAAGGGCATCACTAAGGCAAGACAGAGGCATGCTGACATTTACAAAAGCCACATTAAAGCACTCTGATGTCTGCTGACATTTTATTCAGCAGTACCTTGCACACTAAGCCTTTGACATACGGATATGGGTGTCCTTCACCTTACATATTATTTTGGGATTCTGAAGCTGAAGTTGCCTAAAATGTGTGAATTATGAAGCTTAGTGTGTTTGACATGTAGGCATTAATATTGCTGCTTTATTTTCAAAAGGGTAGATTCCCTAGATGCAACTCTCCATGATGAAATGTTCCAGCCATGCACACAAAACATTCTCACTACACTCCACTTTAAAAGCATAATACAATTGAGCTATAAGCAACGTATAACATGGCCTTGAATATTATGTAGATATTTTAATTGCAAATGCCACATTACTTTTTTTAAACACCAATTTGTTATTTTTCCCCAGTTAAAAGCAACTCTTTGTTGTGCTATGCAGAATACTGAAGGAAAAAATAGCAATTCTGTGAGAGCTCTCCACATCACCAGGGTTACTATGGAGAGTGCCATAGCCAGAATGCAAACAAGCAAGACAGACGGAAAGAAAGAGACTGTTCCATCACACTATCATCCCTCTTTTCAACCTTCAGTGCCTAAGGAAGGTGGTGAGGAAGTGAGGATACTACACAAAGTAGTACTTCGGTAAGCTTCACAGACGACGAAACTCAAAGTTCATTCCTTTAAGGCTCTGTGGAGGTGAGAGTGTGAGTAATTGAGGGGGCGAAATGTGTGATTTTCCAAGGCAACAAAATTCTTCATTAATCCAAGAACACTCAGAAAAAAGCTTGTATACATGGACCTTTATGATGAATAATATTTGCAGCAACAGAATAAGTTTGAAGTACATGATATATGGAGCCTTCCTCAGATCAGGTGATTTTGGTCTGGCGGGTTACTGCACCTGATCTTGTTGTCTCTCTGTCACCGAAGTGTAAACAGCGATTCTAGGAACTACACTGAATTGTCCATAGATGATGACTGTCAAATTGTTAATAAGCCCAGCAGGTAATGAGTGCTTTTAAATGTGGCTGTTTATTACACCTCGTAGATGTGCCGCTACTCTCATGGTGGTTGGAAAATGGCTGCTTGACAATACCGGTGTCAGCCATAAATACTGGAAAATGCATCTAGTTTTCCTGACTGACACGAATGGCCTATTTTCCTGACGTGTTAAATGGAGCACTGCTCCCACAACACCTGCATGTTCTTTCGAGTAGTGCAGGTTCACTACTAATGCAGTGCGTAGGCATGCTTGTCTGTTGACAGCACAGTGTTAATGTGCAATAAATGAAACTCTTCTTTTTAGTCTCTTCTTTTAAATTGTGATAGTTCTGTTTCAAGATATTAAAATTAGTAGTATTTAATACATTTTTAAAATCCATTTACAAGAACTGTTCTGGCTGCCCACATGGAAAATGTTTAATCCTTTATAAAAAAAAATTGTTGTTCAGTTTTTGCCCTTTTACACAAGGTTATGCTTTTGATGCATGGCCAGAGTTGTTCAGTGATTTCACATTGTGAACAGGACCATTTGACAATGCAAAATAAAGGCGTAGTTCAATGGGGCATAAATAATTTGGCACTGCTATGAGTGTGTTTAATCAAGAATCTCATAGTCAACAGCATCATCTGCAACTGTTGGACTTTATATTATTACAGAATGTCATTATTTAGCCACATTTTAAAATGAAACAAAATGTGTGGCAGCGGCATCGTTATTGCATATATGTTGTGAAGTAAGAAGAAATCAAAGATCTTTTTAGTCATTTTAAGACTACAAAATCAATACACTATCCTCCAGAAATAACCCTGTTAGAGCCCTAGTTTCTGCAATGGTAAATAAGGTATCTTTTGTGTGTAATGGCTGGCTCATAATTGTGTTCTGGAGGCAGTTTCTCTTAGAGTATCTGCAAAAAACACTCCCAGGAGAGGAGACACACTAATACAACTAAACCTGTATTAACCTCCACTGACTCTGCAACAGCAATAAAGGTATGGTGCACCCATTAAAAACTCCAGTCAAAGACAAATGAAGGAAATTAGGCTTAACCCAGTTAAGTGTAGGTGAGAATGTACAAACGTAAGAACTTGGAACAACACCTTGGCTCTTGAAGCTTAAGTGGCAATACCTTGCATAGTGTGCCATACTTTCAGAGACAGAGAGAAATGCAACCAATACCAGAGAAAATTGAATTTCAAGATGGATGCCTCTAATCACCTGATGTACTGCAGAGTCAGTCAACGAAATTGGAGAGAAGAGGAGTCAGAGAATCGTTCCCCACCATTATTTGCCAGACCTGATATCACAGAGCTAGCATCATCTTGATTGGGCTTGTAAAATATAGGGGCATGTTTGAATAAATGTGTCCGGTGGGCAGAAGCCCTACTGACCCTGGGAAGTAACTCAGGCTGAATTGTGGCAGCCCGGCTCCTGTGTTTGCTCTAGGCTGAGTTGTTTGAGATGGGCTGTAAATCTTGGGCTGGGGACTGATCACTGAGCTTAAGGTTCTCTTAAAATGATAGTACAATTTTTGGTGTAATTAAATAGGGTTCACATTTATTAATGTACATTGAGGACACTTTTTTAAGAAGGGCAAATACAATAATTTATTTGATTTGTTGATTTTTTTTTTTTTTATTCCTTACAGCAAGCAACCACTTCCTATAGACACTACTCCATCTCCAGGTCAGTTACAAGCACGAAAATACTAGGAGGTGTTAGAATATAAAAGGAACATATACTGTACCTGACAAGCAAGCTTACATGGATGTTTGAAATATATAGGATGCCAGGCATAGCTGTAGGCTTTCATTTGCAGTTAAACTTTGGTCAAACAGTTTGCATATACAGAAAGTAGGGCAGAGGTGGAATTGCTTGTAGAAATAGCCCTCTGTGTTATAGAGATGAGTCAGAGGGAATATTGTTCAAATGGTCTTGAGAATTTTTCTCACTCATTCATACAAATGTCTACAGAAAGACACCCCTGCACTTACACCCATGCTCCCTCTTCTCTTTGTGTTTTACTTAAGCTCTCATTTCTCCCTTCCCTTTTTTCACATGCTCTGCGTAAGCTGTTCTCTCAGGCCTGGAGAAGACGCAAAGGACCTAGGTGCCAGCCAGTTTGTATAGGCCTCTCGGTGGGTGGCATATTCGGTTTTGCTGCTCCTTCCCCTGCCCTGTACTTCATTGATTTGCCATTACACTATTTTCAAGGTAAGGGAAGAGTCCATTAAACAGGCTTTGCTATGCAATGTGTGTGCATAATGAAGTTTCCAGTGCAATGCTCAAGGAACGTTTCCCTTTGCACCTGCTCCTATGTGCTCGCAAAATCAGCACCGAGTCGACGGTTAATGCAGAATCAATGTTCCAAATTAACCGATGGACCCCACAGGTTTCAGCTCTTCCACTGCCGTTGTTTGTTTCCCTCAATGAATTCAAGTGTACATGAACAATTCTGATAACTGATTGTTTGATGCCGATTCAATCTTTTAGGAAAATCTAGTTTGTGCTTATATAAATTAACTTGAACTGCAATTCCTGAAGGAAATGTCAGTGCTTGCAAGGCAGAAAAAGAACAGTGGTGATGTTCTAAACAAGCACAGGTTTTAAGATTTGGTTCTGTGCAAAAGAAATGCCAGATCAGAGCCACTTTTGCTGTAGTCATGTCAGCATAAATCTTTTTTTTTTTTTTTCTCTCTCGGCTGTGCATGGGACCTCGCACCCAATGCAACACTGTCTTTGCAGTGCAAGAGTTATTTTAACATTTTTTTAATCATTTTGATCTAAGCACAAAAATACCAAACACAAACCATTACACAAATAGTTGCAAGGTAGAAGGGCAAATTACAATTTGTTTTGCAAATATAACAATGATTTCAGATTTTGAATAGCAAACATCAATTACCTTTTTTTAATTGTAATATTAGGCTTAATTTGAGGGGAAGAAAGTAAAAAGAGTTATAGCAATACAGTTCTATCATGCAAGCACTAATTAAATGTGTAAGCAAAAAGCTTGCTATTTGAATGTTAAAAGATTTAAATGCACATTCTTGCTAAATTTGGAAACCAGTTTGCCAACTATTCACAGGTAGTTACTACAATACCCATCAAGGATCATTAAAGTATCTAATTTCTATTATTGACCCCTTTCTAAGCTAGTCTTTGGTGGAAGGCATTACTGCTAATATAGCTAGAGATAAACTGATTTTCTGGGTGCAAATGTGGTTTGGATTTATAAACACATTGACATGAATTAGAATGCTGAACGCTTAGATGCCAGTACAATCATTTTTACATCATATGTTCATTTGATTATAATTTTATAACTCCAACTGTACAGTCTCTTTAAGTTTTAAGAGAGTTTTCCAGAATTTGCCCTTAAGGAATATGCTGAATATTCCATGAAAATTCTGACTCAAATCGATATCCAGAGACTTGTAATATTGCTATTTGCTCTAACATGCATAACTCAGCCTTAGGAAAAGACACCATGCACAATGGGCAGAATAATTGCATGGCTAAACTACACTATATATGAAGAACCTAATTATGAAAACCAATAAAATCTCCCCAGGGTACAAATACAGCATTTCACTCTAATTGGGCCTGATTGATTGAAAGCGTGTTCCCAACAGCAAGTGTCAGTCGATCTATCGGTGTAGCAGTGAATGGTTTATTGTGTTCTAAACATCTCTAGCTTGACTGTTTAGACATAATGAGATCCCAGTTCCCCCAGTATGCGCTCTATACCACACCGGATGCCTCTACTACAGGTATCAGTCTAATCTAAAAACAGATGGAGAGCACAGCAGTGCTTCTCAGATGGTTCTGCTCTGTTTACTCGTGAAAACACAGATAGCATATGCTGCTATCATATTCTCTTATTAAAGTCTATATTTTGAAACAGAAGTAGTCGAGGCTTTTGCAACAATGAAAGAATGTGGAGTATGGTGACCTTTTCAGTGGATGGAGATTGGAAAAAAAATCATTAAAAAAAAAAAAAGGTTTACCCTGTCTTAAATCTTCCCCCTGGTTTTTGTATTAGGCATTAAAGGTACAGCTATGCAAAAAACATAGTCCTCTAAAAGTGCATTCATTTTCTGTATGTTTTCAATATTAAGATATTATATTTACATTTTCATTAATGCACTTGGCACATGCATTATCCAAAGTGAGCCTCGGTTCAATCAAAGCATGCTTTCAATGGGAATTGAACTCATGATATTAGGGTGACTAGCATTATGCTCTGCCTGAACATTAAAGCATTTTAATCTTTCATTTGTTTGATATAGTGTTAAGCTAATGAAACGCTGCACGCTTGCTATTTTTTAGCACGTTGTGATGTTTTGTTTCGAAGCACACAGCACTCTGCACTGACAATGCAGTCTTGCATAAATTGGATTTCAAACCTCACATCCACCATTCATTTGTGCTTTACACTGTTTGGTATGACGCAACGATCAGAGAAAGCAATTTTCCAGCACCTCATCATACAAAGAGGTACTGAAATCAGTTAAACACTCCAGTGTGCCGCTTCTGAGAGATCCTTAATATCAAGGGTTTTACTTATTGTCTGTTAATTAGTGCAGCCATCAAGTGGCCCATGTGATTACATCTGTGATTAAGAATTGCCCGCTCAGGTCTGAGTTTGGAGAGTTTGGCATGAAAGAGACTCCAAGGACACAATTTGGTTGGAGTGTACCATTATGCTGTAAAATATTTTGCTCAACATTTTTCACTTTGTAACAAATCAGTAACCTGCCATCAGCAAGAGACAACTGGTTATGGCTGTCTCAGGCCATGGTGGTTGCACTAAGGTCGGCTATGGGAAAGCCCAATCCTTCCATATTTTTCTTTCAGGCCCAATGACTTTTGCCCCTGAAACCCAGTGATCTAATTGGTATTTACTTGCTAGTAGAGGATCACATCTGACTATTTAAAGGAAACTTTCTTTGACATAATTTTACTTAAACATTTTTTATAATTGTAATAAAATAATTCATTTGATGCACTTAGCCCAAACATGTCTTAAAATGATGCATGCATGTATGCAAACACATAAATGCTATTTGCAATCGTTAACAGAACCTCTGACTTGTGTTTTAGAAAGTGCATTGCCAGTCTGCAATGATTCCTCAACGCCTCCGTCTACAAAGAGATGTGGGAGGGCAAATTCGCTGGTTGTGTGATTAACAGCTGGAGTAAAAAAAAAAAGTGTAAAAAAAAAAAAGTCATAATCTGCATAGGAGGTGTTTTGCTGTGGATGGTATAAATTAGGCTGAAGCAATGAATGCAGATCAGACGAATGAATCCAGAATCACAATGCCTCCATTCAAAGCGATATACATTCATTTAACGGTACTTACTGTACCGGTGGATGCTCAAGGCGACTGCATTTGAAATTCATGTGCTATAGGGGTGCTGTAGAACATCTCGGACGGCAACAGGGTGATTTAAAGGAGATTGAGAACAGCCAGATGCAAGACTGCCTGTGGCTATTCGTCCAGGACGTGCCTTGTGTCCAAAAAAAATACGCATGCCAAGCTGGAGCACAGATTTCCTGTTGCTGCTGCTGCTGATGCTGATGCACATGTGTTTGTTCTCCGACCGCGACATCAGCAACAGGAATTCTGTGCTCCGAGTTGACATGGCTATTTATTCAACTACCTACGTCCTTGTTATCCATTTCCCTCCATTCCTGCTCCTTCACGGTCGTTTTGCAGAGAAAGAATCACTCTGACGCATATTCTCTCAACTTGAACGCTGATGCTCATGCAGCAAATACCGACTAAAAGGATTTTTTACGAACCAAATGCATTAGGTATATCGGAAAATGTTGAAACTTACCGTTTCAGCGTAAGTCATTCCGGTCGATAAGGAGATATGTATTCCGTGCATCTATAGCGCAGTGCTCCAGAGAGCGGAAAGCCCGCTCCACGCAAATGAAAATAAGCGCGCGTGGTCTTATTTTAACGCAGATAGAGTAACATCAGCGGCTCGCGCTCCTAACGTTAAGATTTTGCCGTGCATAAGAGGCAAAATCCACCAGGTGAGAGCCGTCTGGAAGCTTTTTAAGAGTCCCTCGCACTGACAACCTCCTCCTTCCTCCGCGTTCAGAGGCGCATCTGCAGCCGCTCGTTCGGTTGTCACATTGACATGCCGCTGTCTGCCCAGCGGTCATTAATATCGGAACAGCCCCCGAGTCTCCAGAGATCAACCAATAGCGGCGGGGCGGAGAGAAATGCTCGCAGCTGATTGGCTAAACGGCCGCGTCTGTCAGACAAGAGCCGTTGGAGCAATAAAGGAGAGGCAGAAGAAAATGAGTAATATGTTGGTATTAATTTCTGATTGCGTCGTATTTAGGGGTTGTTTTTCACAGACATGTTGTGGCTGAGAGGGTATGGAAGATCATAGAGTGTTTATATAGTTTCTAAAATGATATAACATCAAGTTTAAAGCATAGGCTAATATGAGGGCAAACAATTGCGAGATGTTACCCTTGGACCTCCAGTAAATATTTTTCAGGGTTGGCTTATTTTTTTAAGTTAAATTAAGAAGTTCTCAGTCTTGACTTACAAAATATGTGAATAAACTGTTGTTATTTTATGGTGTTTGTTGTTACAGTGACAATTTAATCGAAAACCAGGTAGGATAGGATTTTTATCTGAAATTATGCTGTAATGTTTAGAAACAATTAAAGATCATTTAAATAAATCATTCATGACATTGCAAATATGCACTAAATGGCATGCAATCGTTTGAAAAACAACAAAAAATGCTTACAGAAATGAATAGGCTACAATTAGTTTAGTTAATTAGTATAAATGTTTAAAAGATGTGAAAACTTGGGGAATCACAGTGATGCTGACAGATTGTGCTCTTACTTGGTATTATTTAGATAATAACTGTTGTGTTTTTTTGTATTTTTGTTTCATCACAGACAAGATGTAGCAATTTAATTTAAGAACCAGAATTGCCCAACAACTAGAATTTTGGGACGAAAAAATAAATCAGGAAGCTGAAGGTAGGCTTTTCATGTATGCAATTCTTTTGGTTCTTGTTTCAGGGACTCTGACAGATACGTCCTTTTTGCTGTGACCCTGTTTTTAGGGATGAATTCACTGTGAAGGTGCTTTCCTACCTGTCTTGCTTTACAGCCCATGCACAGGTCCTTCACAGCTCACCCTCGGGACTGCACACACCTTGAGAAAACAGGAATATAACTCATAATAAAACTCCCAATAGGGTCAAACACTGGACCATTTTTTTTTCTGATCTGGCATCAGGAGACTGCTCTGCCAAAGAGAAATGTGCATGTACTCTAAATGCATAAATCTGGGGTTTGGTTTATGTCAGCAAGTACTAGGTTTTTCATCAGTCCATGCCCCCATTTATGAAAAATTTAGAGGAATATTAGGAATTTGTGAGGCGGTTTCATTGTGGCATTTCGCTGCATCTGTTTTCTGACAGATGAGGCCTTAGAGGGCAGTTCAGTTTATTGACTAGAGTCCCACAGTTATAAATATTTTTACAAGAAACTTAGAGAAGATGGTCTTACAGCCTCTGACAAAGACATAGAACCTGTAAAGTTTTCTGAAGAGCCTTTAACAAAAGTTATTTTAAAGCTACAAACATACTGATTCTGAAACTACTATTATGGCCAATACTTGCACAGCTGTATATACGTTGTTATTATTAAACTGTATAAAACTGATTTTAATTTATTATAGAAATTTATGTCAAATTGATTCAATGCTTGTCAGTCATAATCTAGGCTACTGAACTATAAATGAGTCTTTAGGCAAGTAATAGTCCTAAGAAACCTTAATAATCCTAAGAAACCTTTCCTTTTTTTGTTGAACACGCCATGAGTTGTTTTATCGGTCTCAATTTGTTCCCTCTTACTTTTTTTTTTTTTGTTTAGAGTTGGCAAAGACATATATCTATAGCACTGCATCATGGATGAGCAAAGTTTCACTTTGACGAGGATTCACTCAAACTGAAACAGTTCCTTCAGTGAAACACCTCATTTCTAGTGATTATCGTCATTTTGATTACAGAGACCTAATAGTCTAATCTCATCATTATACATTACCATCACTCTATTATCCTATTTGATAATGTCCAGTGCTTTGCTACAACCTGCTACAAATAAATAAAAGTGATAGATTGATTGATAGATTGATAGAAACTGTTTCCAAAACAGTGTCCTGACATGGCTTCAACATATACAAAGTTGTGACTTTGAAGAAAATCTCTGAACATATCAGTTTTGCAGATGCAGAGCATCCATTGGCACTGACTTGGGACTAAACGGAGAAATGGCAAGTGACGTCTTTTGTTCTCATGAGAAAATTACGGCGAGATCCTAAGAAAATGATGCACGACTTCTTAGAGCTTCTGCATTTTTTGTATTTTCTGGAATTTTTTCCTTATTATATTACAGTTGCAGCCGTCATATAAAATAAAAATTTATAAAAGCAATGTCCCATTAATAGATAACAGCTGTGACATGTGCCACAGACATAAATCATTTTTCAATATCCACTGCATTGGCACATTGCTTTTCAGTTTGGTGGAGTTGCAGAAATGCTGGACAAGAGATGCTTCGTAACATAGCGTGACAGTGGCATGCCTCCAGAGACGCATGAGTTGCCTGGGAATATGCCTCTCAAACTGTAGCATTTTTTGCGGTATGGGGCTGTCTGTGCCTGCAGTGCGGCTAACAGGCTTCCCAGGTGGGGGTTTGTTTAGTTAAGACTGATGTAGAGACATCCTGCCACCAGCCAACCACACAAAGCATCTCACTCTCCTCATTAGGCCTCCACACTCCCATGATGCTCAAGTTACTTTGCCAAGTTAAAAAATAGCTCATTTTCACATCCAATGTGCAACAGAATCAGTGACTGTGTTCTTTCTTGCTTGCTTTATAGCTTTCTTTCTTTGTCTCACTTCCTTTCTTTCAGGAGCCAGGTGCACTGCAAAATTTATTTCACCTATTAAAGGCTGCATAATTTGTAAGTAAAAGAGTAAGAAAGGGTAGATTTATTAGCTGGTGATTAGAAGCTTGTGTCAGCACACTGGCTAGCCCTGCAGTTTAGTTTATGTATTTCCAATCAGGCGTTCAACACTTTTTAAACGTCCTTGTTAAGAGCGCAAACGTCCTGAGAGGCAGCCATCATACACATCCAGCTTTCCTCTGTTAAAGTCAATATTATTAATATTCTCACCAACACCTGTGCAACACCATCTCTTCAAGCTTTGCTCTGAATGCTACAAAAGTTGACTGGATAAAAGGATAGATTTCTTTTTTGTTCCATTCAAAAGAGCATAGTGAGACTGCAGTTTTAGCCGCGGGATGTTCAAGGGCCTCTCTGAGGAGTTCTGTTGTCTCCCCTGGTTGTTCTGACTGAGTTCCCAGTAAAAGGATCGAGGTTAACCTCGCTCATCTCAGCTGATCATGAGGTGAGGCTTCAGGAGAGAGCAGTGCCATATCCTGGAGCTTCGATGTTGAGGAAAGGGTGGTGTACATAAAAAAATGAGACAGTATAGAGAAGAAGAGGCTTCTTGTTGGAGGTGGCAGCCTGGTGGACATGGACAAGTGTGGTGACTGATAGTGTGCACTGAGCTTGAGTTTCAGATCTCATTGCATACATAGACTTCAAAAGCTCAGTAACAGATTCATGACAGGCTTTGGCTGTCCATTGTTGAAAACCGTTTGTGTGTGTGTGTGTGTGTGTGTGCTCTTCTGTGCAACAGAGGCAGAATGATTTCGAAATTGAATCCTGGGATTTCCACCCAAGCCCGTAGCTAGAAATTCTCGTGCCCTTACTTCTTATTCAACCATTTCTAAGGCAGAGATACAGTGCGGCTTGATGGGATGGTGCATTTTGAATTGTGCTTTGATAAATTGCCCTGTGCATCTTATGCACGGACGACCTGAGTTCATATCCAATATTCAATTTTATGGAATTGAATATTACTCAGTATTTCTCTCATCACAGTTCTCTTTTGTCAATACCTTTATCTCTGGATGTTTCTCGTATATGTAATTTTTGATTAGTTCCTTTATTTCTGCTTTTTTACTGTTAGCTCTGTCCTTTCACTTTTCTATTTAAACTCAATTTGTATTGTGTGTATTATTTTTCTGAATACTGGTTTAATAAAGTAGGTATAGATTACTAAAATGTAATCTTTATTATTATATTATGTCTATTCTTTTATTATTTTATTGCATTTAAAATGAATTAAAATATTTATTTTTACTTTTATTTTTTACCATATTTTTACAAAATGCATTTAAAAAGCAAAAGAAATAAGGTATGTGACCATGTACAGGTATTTATTTATTTATAACATATATAAGGGTTTCACTGCAGAACCTTTGTGTCTTAGTCATGAACAAATCGGTTAAAGGTGCTCTATGCGATGTTGCAGGATTTTAGCTCGATTTTATTATTATCTCAAACCGTATGCATAACTCCTCGGTTGTCTTGCTGTCTGCCCTCTGAATACATTGGGAAAAAACCCGGTCTCGGAAGACAACACAGAGGCTGCAATACCGAAACAAACACTATGGGTACAGGATGTTCATCACAACAAAAACAAACTTCGG
>JAUMHI010000037.1:3142982-3158841 GCA_032359435.1 Enteromius unitaeniatus | reverse complement strand
TTAAATGCAGAGCACTAATTCCTAGTATGGGAAACCATACCTGGCCACTTGTCACGTCATTTCATTTCATTTCATATACAAAATAATAATAATTATAATAATTAAAACCAAAATATTTTCCAATTCTTTTCTTTTGTTAAACATACTAATTTTTGTTTTTTGTTTCGTAAATATGATTAGATCCATTGTGTGTCTTAGTTTCCTATCAAATACTGTAGGTTGTCTTTATGTATGTATTATGTCTGTATTTTAGATCCCTTAGCCCCATACCTAAACTTAACGACTAAAAACTATTACTGAGCAGCAAACTGAATTTACTGAGGCAAAAGTCATAGTTAATAGTTTGATAATAGCATAACCAAAACGCCCTTCTTTAATATCAGTATAACCTGCAAAAAGGTAAGAATTTGTTAATTTGTAAATAATAATAATAAAATAAAAAAAGCTACACATTTTCTTTGTTTTAGAAAACATTCAGATTGTTATCTTGCACATTTGACTAGATACATGCAGTGTCTTGTTTATAAGCCTGTGTTTCTGAAGCCATGGGTTTAGAATTCAATGCAAGCAGAACAATTGCAACTGTTACACTGTGTGTTTTTAGACTCTCCAGCCGTATGTCAGTTTGTTCAATAGGTGCATGAAAATGGGGGCATGCATTGTGTATAAAACTCAGTCCAGATGTTGAAACCCTGCAGATCAATGCTCTCTCCATTCCCTTTGATGTGCTGGAAAGAGCAACTATTATTTAATTTTTTTTTTCAATAGGAGAAAAACGGCTGTAAAGGCCGTTTCTGAAGTGCACAGACATGGCAGCGACATTCAGATTTGGTTATTACACTTCAGCACTGATTGTGCTGGAAAAATGCCACTCAGACTGTCCATTTATGACAAAAAAAATTGTTCAAGCTTACTAAAAAAGAAAAAAAGGAATAAGAAAAACAATAATATGGAACGTGTGGGAACATTCCAAAGTTCTTGCATGAATGCCATTGTAAAGTGAAAATCTTTATGACGTTGGAGCTGTAAGAACAAACGAACACAGAGATGTGGCAGCATTGTGCCAGCATCTGAAATCTCCCTTGTTACTCTTTTGTTTCATTATATTCCTTTGTGCCACCACAGTGAATGACTGGTGCTGATTATGCAAATGAGCCAGAGGAAAGAAGCATGGGTAATTATCACAGTTGTGGATAGGCTTTGGGGAAAATTCTCCCTCTGCCATAGAGACACTATAAGAAAAAAATGCTCAGAGTTTTGCAACAGTAACAGCTTTGGAGTAGCTACCAAAAGATGTATGTGGTCTTTCAGTGGTATTGGTAGATATCCAGCCATGTTCTCTCCATTCACTCATTTGAAATAACTTGTTGCCATGTGTTCACCAGCCTGCATCTAATATATGATTTATTCATTAAAAAAGCAAAAGCTATTTATTTAGATAAATTCACTTATCAGTTAAAGCAGACTACTACAACTAATAACTGTTGCTGAATTTAAGTCCTGCCTGTGCAAATTAGTTAATAAAATACTGCTTTTAATTTGAGCCTTAAATGCAAATCTTTTGATACTCTTGTACTCGTGTTTTATTCCTAATTTAAAATCTGTTATTTAAATGTAATATTGACAAACAGCTTGTATATTTCTTTCTCCACCCAGATAGATTGAGGCTGTAATTGCATCGCTGGAAATGGCAGCTGAGTGAACTGATTCTCCTTCAAGGGATGGAACATATTACAGGTATCTTAAAATTTGCAGCACTATAACACCAATACAACAACAACTATTTGAAAAAGTTTTGTGCCTCAGCTGAAACTTTGATTTGATTTGATTTGACCTATATCATTATCTGTGTCATTGGAGGATGTCTGTTATTTTTAAAGGGAAAAAAACTGTGATACTAGTGTTAGTACAAACCAACCTGAAAGTGTTGAAACAGAGGGCCAAACCGCTGTGACTGGGTTAACAGGGGGCCAGCTTAGGTCTCTCTTTCCATTTGGAAAATATAGTGCCTCAGTGTGTAAGTCGGTTTGTCTACTAGCCCTACTGTGCGCAAACTACCGTAATGCGGGTCAATAGGCGGAGAAGCTACTCTGGTGCTAAATTGTAACCTCTCGAAATTGGCTCCTGCCCCCTGTATTTAGCCCTTACTCTACTGCAGTGCAAACGCTGCACACCTAACTGAATATCGACTGTTGGAAATTGAATGTTTTTTTTGGGGGTTTTTTTTGCAGAGTAAAGTTTGGTTTAAAAATATCCCCCATTGTTCGTAGAAAACAATAGCCGCAGATTTGCGCCGGGTGACAAGAGACGACGGTCCAGAGCTTTCCGAAAAGCACACATGCGGGTCTCTGCGGAGAACATGCTCACATAAATCATATCCTGAAAAGCAGCTCTCTCGGGAAAATAAAAGTGCATTTGTCGAGGCAGTCAGCAGAGTTCATAGCTCACAGGCAGGCGGCCAGAGTCTTGTGCTGCAGCTCTTGCGTCTGATCGCATATCAAATGGGATTATGACATTACGTGTGTTCCTCAGCCCTGCATTTTTAATTAAATTACACGCTCCTCTTAATGCAATAATCTCCCAAAGATCCACAGCATAATGTTCAAATCAATGATAATAAAATTAGGCCATTTCGTTTTGTGAGTCTTGCGGGAGCAACTTGAGATCTCAGACGTTGGATTGCGCCAGAGACGCCAATGCTTGCATAACGCCATGTGTGAGATGACACCCACGCTTGGTTGAAACACGTTCGAGTGATTGATTTGAATCATTGGGGCTGTTGAGACGGTGATCCTCCCGCATCTGTCCGTGTGACACCGTGGTGACTGCTTTTCAGAGAGGGGCCTGCGCCGTAGGGAACCTTTTACACGCTGACAGCCAAATAAAAGGCTGGCCGAGGCTCTTTGCCCATTAACGTCATCCCTGAAAGCAGATTGTGTTGCCACACAATTATACCGCGCTGATTCTCAAACAGCGGGTTTAGTTATCATTAATCCATCAGCTCAGAGATGGAGCCCGGCTGGACAGGCACATTTACGCCAGCCATAGTGTTGGGAATCGACTTTCTCTTGGCTGCACAGGCTATTATTTATGTGCATTTTTCATGCATTTGTACAGAATTTGCATTGTTGCACACATGTAATTTTTTGCTTTTTATTGAGGGAAGGATGCGTTTACAATTTACAATGAATACCAAATTATGTTAAAAAGGACATTGCAGAGGATTAAAATGTTTTTACACAGTAGAGGAGACCGGGGGAATTTGTCACGGTGGCTGAGTTGAATTACACAAGTTTGGTTTCATACACCTCTTCATTGACTGTGGTAATTTCTGTAAATTCTGTGCCAACTAAATTCCAATTTTATGATATTTCATATCTGTGTCACATAGTAGTTAATGTCAGATGGGGGCAGATTGTCAAATATGTTTTATGTTGTCCTGAATAGCGATTTGTGACCCTGGACCACAAAACCAGTCAAAAAATATTCCACAGCGATTTAAGACATTACAAAAAAAACGTATTAAATAGATGTTTAGTGATGGGTCCAATTGTGTTAAATAAACTGAATCTTTTATTATTTATTTATAATATCATTGGACATGTGCATTGGTTTTTTATACGGTCTATGTCTGTAAACATGAACTTGTGTTTACATTAAAATTGTGACAGCTAGCTCCAATCTTCCCTATACATCAACTGAATCTAGAACGTGCCATTTAGTTCATAAATAGCAAATATAAACTCATATTTTCATTCAAATGAAGTCTATTTCCTATTTAAGTTTGGCAAATTGAGTGAGTAAATTGTTTTCAGTTTTACTATTACAAGTCATTTCAAAGCTGATTGGCATCATTTTTTTTTTGTCCTCTAGTGAATCATTGGTAAATAACCTACAGAATAATATGGAATCTATTTCCAATCATCAATGCAGACTCCAACGAGCTGAATCACTGTCTGCCGCCTCCATGAGCAGCTGTCCGCAGTAATGGAAACTTATCAGTGACTGGTTGGAGATGATTTTCTCAGGCACCAACTTCATTGATAGCCACTCAAGCGTCAAGAAAACATGTGACACCCGCAGAAAACAGCCTAACGCTCACAGCCGATACTTACGTGAACGTGACGTCATCTACTGAAGGTAAACTACCAAGTTGTCATTAGATGTTCAAACATCGGTAGCACACAAATGTTGCGTGAAATAACACAAATGACATGCGTTTCAAAGTGCTGGGGTTGCGATTAATCACAATCGCATTGAAAATAAAAACTATACTTTGTGTTGACTGTGTATATGTATTATGTACTGTATATATAGATGCACATGCATGCATTTACTGTATATATATATATAATATAAATTATATGAATATAAATATATTAGTGCTGTCAAACAATTAATTGCATACAAAATTGTTTATTTACATTATATATGCATGTGTACTGTGTATATGTATTATCTTTGTAAAAGTTTATACATTTATACATTCATATTGTTATATTTTATATTATATATTAATATTAGGGGTGGGCATAGATTAATTTTTTAATCTAGATTAATCGATAATAATAGATTATAATAGATCTCACGTTAACACCGATAACCACTAATTAATATATTTAATATATAAGAATAACATATTTTTCTGATATGCATTCATGTGTTTGTATTTATAATAAATATACACAGCGCAAACATATATTATATAAACAAAAGCTTTCATTTTGGATCTGATTAATCATTTTGAAATAGCTGAAGGGTTGAAATCAAATCAT
This sequence comes from Enteromius unitaeniatus, assembly GCA_032359435.1. Lineage (NCBI taxonomy): Eukaryota > Metazoa > Chordata > Actinopteri > Cypriniformes > Cyprinidae > Enteromius > Enteromius unitaeniatus. Next base: position 3,154,066 of record JAUMHI010000037.1, on the reverse strand, counting down.
CAGCATTTTCAAGCCAAGATGGACCAATGCTTAACTTATAATAAAACTAGACATTTTTATTATGAAAATGGGGTAAATTTTATTTGCGTGCTGTCTTTAAGCCACCTTCTGTGCTGTTTATGTAAAATTATGAAACTCTGCTATTAAGAAAACATAAAAAGAGCCTTTCCAACATGGGAATTTTCTCTCTGTGGACTTTTATCAGCCCACGTTTATTGCTATTGTGCCCCATTATTGTGTTTTTCCTGAATCAATAAGTGACAGGGACGATTTTAGCGTAGAAACAAAAAAGCTGCTCTGCAACTAAAGATGAATACAAAACGTGGCAAGTTGTGCCGTTTAATTATATCGGCCCTTAACAAATTCCATAACTTCCATTAAAACTGTTTTTCAGTCTGGGGAGAACAATGTAGGAATCTGTTGGAAACAGTGAAGGTGGAACGTGCTCTTTTCATCCGGTCTGACTGTACAAATGGACCTCATTGTCTACGGAGAAATTCTATTTTCTGCCATGCGCCAGCTCTACTCCTCTCTGGGGTCTGATGCCACCATGCTCAGGCTTATCAACAGCACTCAGGGTGTGAGATTGAGTTCTGGCGCATATTAAACCATGGGGAGACCAGGGACGAGAATCAGAAATACAGCATAATCCCTCCAGAGATCCTCTTCTTGCTCACCACCCATCTTCCTTCATCTGGTACCGACTCGATCCTCGGTCAGAAAAAAATCCCTAAAACTCACCCCGATGAGCGCGGTCTTTTGAGTGTGTAATTTGCTCCTTTATCTTCTGTTCAGCGCCGGCCTCTAAAATGAAGTCATTATCGTAATTCCTACCAAAGCTCAAGCATGGTAGGAGAAGCCGTCCTTCGTGGATCCCTAAAGAGGCTGGATAAAGGAGCTTCGCTATCGGCTCTTCGGAGTGAGATGGCTAAAACTGCACATGAGCTCAATCCACTTCCCTGCTGCGCTCCTGCTAAGCTGTTGCTAGGCATGTTCAAGAAAAAGTGCTACCTTCATATGATCATAGTGCTGTTATTACTAACAGGAGATTGTGTTCGGAATGGCACACAAACATACTAAATACTTACTGTTTTTGCGATATGTAATCTTCTGTAATTTTGCTAAATTACTATTTTTAGGGTTCCCCCACCTCCAAAATATCAGTTTATCCATACTGTATATAACAAAGCATACTGACATTAATACTGTATCCTGCAAAGTACTGTGCTTGAACTTATCTGACCTTAAAGATAGATTTACTAGACAAGCAAAATAAATTGAAGAAAAAAAAAGATCCATTTAATGGATGTTTGTCCTTGCAATATGTAAAGTAATTTCTGTATCTATATACTGTGTATATATATATAAATTCATATAACATAATATAATAAATCCAGTGAAAATATCTAACCATTTATTATAATACATGCTATAAAATACAAAATAATAAATATTTTAATATTTAATAAAATATTTAGCTCAATCCATTGCTTATAAATTTATACATTTAGATTTTTTTTATTTTGTTTGTGCCTCAGATATATATATATAGATAGATATAGATATAGATATATTTATATAGAGAGACATACAGATAGATAGATAGAAAGATAGATGTGTCCAGAATACTTCACCATGGCAGGTTTGTCTTGCATCAGCATGGTAGAAAGATAAGTGATAAATTTGTTCACATAGCCTGTTTCCTTCCTAAGGAGAAGAAACACATTGTGGTTACATAGTTCGGCAACCGCAGTGTAAGATGCTCTTCACAGAGACAGCATGAAGTAATGCCTCATTTACTGCAACCCAAGAAAGTCACATGATATGTATCAGCTGTGATATGTAACAAGAGATATGGAGATATGTGGACACACATGTGCTGTCATGTGTGAATGAGACAGCATGAGATTATTTTTTAATAAACCGATGATGATGATGCTGTGGAACCCTGTGGTTTTACCTAATTTCAAAGATAAAAACATCATTGTAAATAAGACTTTTCAGGCGAGAGTTTGGCGTGGCTGAGTCAGAACAGACAGCCGTGAGGCTGGAGATGGAGATTGAGTGTTGCACTGGAGGGAGAGAAGAAAAGAGGGCTAGCCCAGCAAGCAGTGAAACACAGAGCGTAGCACATTCAGTATCATGCTGATGAGATGCCGCTGGGTTGCTTGTGGATTTGAGGTCGGCAGCAGGGCCTCCACATTTACCCATGCTCCCTTGGTGATGAGCATAGCTGGAGATGTGTGATTGTCATGGTTGGGCAAAATTTCTAAATTTAACAGTTGGCTCACTTTGAACTGATTAGCTGAAAATTTAATTAAATTTACCAACTGGAATTGTAATTGTTTCAAAATAAATTTTCACTCACCATCCACTTTATTAGGTGAACTTGTTCCACTGTTCATAATGCAAATATCTAATCAGTCAGTCACATTAAAGGGAATTCAGTGCATTATGGCATGTAGACATAACCTAGACAAGTCCAAACTAAACATCAGAGTGTTTGAAGAAAGGTGATTTAAGTGATTTTTGAACATGGCATGGTTGCTGGTGCCAGATTGGCTGGTTTGAGTGTTTCAAAAACTGCTGATCTACTGGGACTTCCATGCACAGCCATCTTTAGGCTTTACAGAGAGTGGTCCAAAAAAGAGAAAATATCCAGTAAGCAGCAGTTCTGTGGGCGATAATGCCTTGTTGCCAGAGGTCAGGTGAGAATGCCCTGACTGGCTCGAGCAGATAGAAACGCAACAGTAACTCATATAACCACCTGTACAACTGAGGTATGCAGAACTCTCTGAACGCATAACACACTGAACCTTGAAGCAGATGGGCTACAGAAGCAGAAGAGCACACTTGGTGCCAGTGGCTCACCAAAATTGGACTAAAGAAGATTGGAAAAAGCTCACCTGACTGATGGTCTTAAACGGCAACGATCATCTCTTTCTCTTTACTAGTTTGAGCATGAAATAAGCATAAATGAAGATCAGAAGGTCTCTTGTTTCAACAGCAGAAAGATGTCAGTGCACACAATTTTTCAAGTTCAAGACCTCCAATATTAATCAACATTTCTGCCTGTTTTGTTTGACAGACAAAATGGCAGATTCACCATTAGGATTGGTCAGATCACCTGTCAATCAAGCCTCTGGTGAGGCCTCCATTACATGAAGCTATCATATGTTCCATGTAATCTATGCCATAAAGAATTAAGGCCATTCTAAAGATAAAAGGGGGTTCAATTCAGTACTATCAAGGTCTACCTAATATATCAATTGTCTATATATACAGTATAAAATATATTAATATATAAATAAATAACCCTGTTGTTGCCCTAACTGCACAAGCCTTGTAGCTATAAAGGTTCACTAGTGCACAGAAAACTGGCAACCATAGTAGATTCTGATAAAGAAAGAAAAGTGATCAAAATGCCCTTGCATTGATCTAAAATTTAAAAAGCCTCTGCCAACGGACATGATTATCAAGAAAAGTAATCATTTTGCATTATAGGCCAATTACTCAAGCTATTCTCATTTTGAGAGTGTGGCACAAGACATCACCTCTGATGTTCCTCTGATGTGTACCGCAGCTGCGCCACTAATATGGCGTGCAAATTTTCGAATGAACTCGAGTACAGTGGGCATCTGGCCCAGATTCACGCTGGGATACTTATCCTGTCAGGAACGTAGAAAGAAAATCATTGTTTTCAGATGGGATGATAATTCAATCTGTTTTTCTTTTCCTTCGTTCTCAATCGCCGCATCCGCGAATTGAGCTTTTGTCCAATCTGCGGCACATAAAGTCATCCCAGAGGCCCGTACAGTCCACAAAAACATGTTCTCTTTGAAATGTCATTGCTTTTTAACAGCTGAATAGCAGTACTATTGCAATAGCATGTTATTGCTGTTCTGTATTTTTATAGAATATGTTACATTACAATAGCTAATGGTTTTGTTTACGGCTGTACGTCTCATGGTCTCCGTGGTGGAGAAAGAATAGACCCCCCGGATACATGCAGGAAGTAGTCATAGCAGTAATTATGGGCTGAATGTGAATTACATTTCTGCATAGCTCACATCCACAACACACTGACTATTAACGGTCAATGAAAACGCACATGTGCATAAACAGAACAACCAGTTCCACTAATAGAAAGCCACTTGGGAGATGTTACACTTTCATTCCTGCTATATTGCTTTCTTCTGTGTTGTTTTCATGCATTGTTTTACTGAAGCCTGGAATATTCAGTTCATTTGTCTCGCTGGCCCTATAAATGAAGATTAATGTCATGCTGGGCATCTAATGAGAACCATAACGCCGTTCCACTACTGCTGCGGCGACAGAATGTTAAAATGCACAATTATTGGCTTCGATTTCAGCAATTAAGCCCTGAACTTAACATTTCAGCAGATAAATTAATAATTATAAAGGGATGGTGCTCAATTATATAAACATAATCAACATTAATGTATGATTTTGTGAGAACACAGACTATGTGAAGTATTGACAATGTCAAGCTTCAGTTTTGGTTCATTTTACATCTCTTCGTTTTGGACATTGACATTTTATGAAGACTAACCATTGCACTTAAGTAAACATCACTTTTCATTTCTTGACTAAAAGAAGCACTCGAATGCAGCATTTCAACCCAAATGTAAATTTTTTCATAATATCTTGGGGAATTTTAGTGCTCTGTCTCACAAAGCTCTTTTTTTTTTCAGAAAGCACATCGATTTATTTATACAGTGACGTTTCTAAATTTGCAGAGAGAGGACCATCTGAAGCATGAGTTTTGCGGTGGTCTGGGTTTTGAGCCAAATCGCAGATCTGATAGCAAGTGCCAGTGGTTGGCAAAAAGTTTGATTTTAGGTGACTTTGTTGCTTAAAGCTATTCCTGGAGATGGGTAATACTAATACGCAGTACATTTTCACTTACCACTTGCAATAAGGTTGCCTACATTAGTTAACAAGAACTAACAATGAAGAATACTTCTGAAGTAAGATTTATCAATCTTAGTTAACATTTAATGATACATTATTCAATCAAAATGTGCATCTTTTAATATTATTTTTGACTAAGTGAACAGTCACATTTTTATTAGCTAACATTAACATTACGTGTTGTTAATTAATCTTTGTTAATGTGTTAACCAAATTTAACTAATGGGACCATATTCTAAGTGTTACTCTTTAGCATACAATTGCCATTAATGCTACTAATGCACAAACAACCAGTTCATTGTAATGTTCATTAATTCCTTGTTAAAGCTTTTTGTGTAGATAGATAGATAGATGTGTGATTCTGTGATTCAGATTAAATACAGCTATTTGGATGCCCTGTCAGCAAACTCTGTCTCCACCTTTTTATCCAACAGCTATCGCAGGAGTCCCAGGTGCTGACAGCCAGATGAATTTCCCCGTCTTGTTAAAGTACAGATAATGAGATTTGGACACAATCGCAATGCAACTCAAACATGTTTGCATAGCAATTACTGCTTTTGTGGATTTAATGATCTTAAAGCTGAGGTTAATTATACACTGTCATATGTAATGCATATCTGTGTAGGTTGCGTGGAGGAATGTGCAATCGTGTCGCTGGCGCCCGTTCTGCCAACGCGTCTTTGATGCCAACTGTAATATTAATGCGAATCTGTGCGGCTGCTGCAACATCATTATTAACTGTCTCGTCACATTTGGAGTTTGTTTATTATCCCCGTAATGCCGATGTGTCGAGATAGAGATGCTGCGCTGGTGCTAGACCATTAGCTGCACGGTAATAAACTCTCTCCAGCTCTTAGGTCGGAGTGTTCATGCTAGTTGAGGGAAGCAAAATTAAACATTTAAGAAAACCTGTCAGTGCTAATGGGAATATGTTCCCTGTGCGTGTGTTTCTGTGTTTCGGAGAGAGGGCTTGTGGGAGCAGCGTTTTTTATTTACTACTTGTGCACTCTGACAGGTTAAGTGATTAAATCCATGCCTCATGCTAAGGGACAGCATATCCCTACAGAGAATCTTTCAGACAACTTAGGCCTACATTTCTCTGGGCTGAGGACAGCTCACTTACTGGGTCCCTGTGGTGGAACACATCAATGGCAATCAGCAAACCTGTCTGCGCTTAAACCTTGACAATAAACACCTGTCCTGATCCAAACAATCCCAACTGCTCACCAGAAACAGCTGGACTTTCAGATATAGTAAGAGTATTAAGGTCCCCTTGCTGGCGTTTATGGGGATCTTTCATGCACCGTGAAGGAGAAGACTGGCGTATCTGTTGCTGAAAGGAACCGCAGGCATGTTTGCTTTGCAGTTGCTGTTTTTGGGTCAGAATCCGGTGAGGAAGGTTTTAGTGCTTAACTGTTTGATTCAATACAAATAGTATTGTGTGTGTGCATGTCTCTGTGTTGCCAGACTTTTGAATCTTAGCAAAACTTAAATATACTTTGGAAATATTTCATTTTAGTAATGCATGGTCCATAGAGCTGACATGTGACCAACCACTCATTCGGATCCTGGAGGTAAATAAATAATCCCTTTTTTTATGCATTGTGCAATAAAAATTTACACAATGCAAAATAAATTTTTAGTATTGTGTAAATATTTAAGACCTGTGGCCTAACGTGATTTCAACTAAAAAAAATAAATAATAATAATTCCAAATATAATTTCAAGCGTTTCAATGTAACTTCAAATTTTTCATTGGAATTTTTTAACAAAAAGGTAAAACTCCCATTCATTTTGTCCATAGAGATACTTCAAAATATAATAATATCAAAATAAATAATAAAATAGGAATGTATATAAAACATAAATATATAAGATGGAAAACTTTACACTTGCTACCTTGGAAACTATAAGCTGAAATAAGCTGATGTACTAAAATTAGTCTAATTATAATGGGAAGAAAATAAAAATAATAATAATAAAAATAAAAATAATAAAAAAAAAATAAACAAAAATGACAGTAAATAAAAAGCACATATCAAAATCTAAAGCTCATAACAAAAAGACTAAGACTTATAAGTTAAAATGAATCCTGAGAATATAAAAATAAAAGCTTATTAAAAATCTGCATCTGCTTATAAGAATACACATGGCATGTTATACTTAAAATCAATGAATTGCAGGTGTTTTGTCTGTGTGAGATATTGGTAAAACACTTTTTTGGATTTGTAAAAAACAAACTAAAGGAGGAAAATAAAGGATTTTCAGCTTTCTCTCAGAACCACGGCTGTTACAATTGTGCAGTCACTGTTCAGCTCTAGCTTCCTAGCTTGTATTGTTTCACAGAATATAAAATCTGAGATTGTGAACATCTCACTGTCCAATGTGACTATGAGAAATACAGTGCTGACACTGGCTGTGGTCGAGAGATACAAATCATTCCAGAATATTTGATGAGTTCTCATTAGAATAATTTTTATGCGGTAGCTTTAATGTCGTTTGTGCCATATGAGGTCAAGCCTTAGTGAATTTCTGAACTGTTTGCTCGTCAACGGGCAAAAAAAAGTATCAAACCAACTCAAAAACACCACTGAACTTTCAAAACACCATGGGACTCTCCAGGGACACAGAACACATTTTATGCAGTCTGCATTTTAAAAAGCTTCAACCTAATGAGGAAGGAATTAATTCAGCTGGGATTTTTAATTCTGCCAGGCCACGATTAATCCCATCAGTAAACAAAGCAGAGGTCATCTTGTTTTGGAGAGCTCCAATTAGACCCTAATCAGCACTAATCAGACAAGCTGCTCGCCAGAATCTCGGCACGTCGTTTTTGCCTTCCAGAGAGCTTTGGCTCTTCTCTTCCTCCTCTTTGCTGTTGTGTATTCCCTGCCCTTAGCACTGAGTGTGGCCTCTGCTCTGTGATTTCGTGTTCAAGGAGTTAGAAGGAGAAAGAGGGCTAATTACTAACACTGCGGCGTATAGGCGCTCATTAAATAAATAAAGATTAAAGGAGAAGGTGTTCACAGTCCAGAGAGGCTTCAGTCCCAGCTTCATTAACAGCAAACTTTCCCACACCGGCAGAATAAATAGTCACGCTTTCCCTAGACTTGCATTGGGCGGTTTATTTAAAGGCCCGGCTTCTCATTTGAAATATTTTACATGCTGCAAACATTTGGTAATGTACTTTATCGCGTTAGAAAAATATGTTATGCAAGACCACCCCAGACTAGCATTTTAAAGAATGAATGTAATGTAATATTATATGATATTATATTATATTATATTATATTATAATAAATGTTCAAGAGCTAACTAGGTTCGAACTAAGACTTTCATGTATAGTATGCCCACACAGAAATGGACTTTCAAAAACAAATGATCTCTAGCCCCATTCGGAGTGAAAAATAGTGACGGCTTTTGAGCATAATCTCACATATATATGTAAGATGTTGTCTACTTCAGCAGAACTGTCTGGCAGAGTGTGAATGTGTTTGTCACAGCTATTTACCATGTAGGGGAAACTGGGGGCAAATGCAAAAAAATGTTTTACATTTGTCATCATCTCACACGCTAATACAAATTTACAAATATTTTGGAATACTTTTTGCCTGTGTAGTATTATTATCTTATATCTAATAATTTATAATAATAATTTATATTTAGTAATAGTCATTGAAATGTGTGTGTATTTTAAATGTTATATTTTATACATACTAATGAAAAGGTTTATATTTTGGTTTTGTGAGTCCCAAACAAAAGCTAGACATGCATGCAATGCCAGAAAAACACTTTTATTTTCTTATAAGATGCATTTATGTTTACCTTATTTGTTCAGCGACTCCCAAACGACTTGTTCAATTATTAATATTACCAAACCCCTCCAGTAATTGGTCGATTTCATTTAAATCAGTGTTTTTGAACTTTTAATGCTGCACAAGTGACACCTAGTGGCAAAGAATGAATTAGCATTTTCATTCAGACCAACGTGGAAGTCAAGTTTTCCTGCGTCTATGCGCCTAACAAGCATAATTACCTGCCCTAACTGGGCAGGTAATTATGCTAATGATGATCATTTTGACATCAACATGAAATGCTTCGGAGTTTAAAAACCAACTTGTTTCAGTGATTCAGAGTCCACTTTTACTTTTGAGAGACAACTTTATACACGGTACACTTTCAGATTTACAACTTTGCTGGATGTTTTCATTTTTTCAGAGCTGTGTTACACACTGCATGAGTCATTTTTAAAAATCCATAATAGGGGCACTTTAAATGTTGTGTGTGTGTGTGTGTGTGTTATTATATTAAACTTAAACTGTAATTATTATTTTATTTTATTTAATATTAAAATGTTATATAATATACAAGTAGTGTAATATTGTATGTTTTTTTATATTTACGTTCATTTATTTTCACAAAGGATTCTGAGCATGTGCTGAATAAGTTTGATCACTTGTGTTTTTGATTTAGTGCTTTCTGTTACAATTGCCACGTCGTCCATTACTAAAACAACCAAAAAAATAATTGCTTTAGGAATCTCTAAAAAAAATCTCTGAACCTGTAGGGCTGATCAATAACTAAGATCTACTTTATTTATGCTTTGATGTGTGCATCATTCATTTCAACTTTACATCAACTCTGTAAAATTACAGGGTGGTTTCAAGGAGCACTCAAAGTTATTGCCTCCAATAAATGCACCAATGTGGATTCATTAATTTAACCAGACAACACGGTTTGCTCCCGCATGCAAACAGAAAGCACAGGAATGTTTTCTCCCAAACAGACAAGAGGACGATGCGTCAATGTTTATGTACCGTCAGCGATGTTGGCAAACTTTGCCTTTCATTGCTATGCAGTTAAACCTGGCACAGTTTTTGTGAGCACCTCAGCATAAAGGCTGATTTGCGCTCGAGGGGGTTTGGCAGTTTTTGGCAGGCCATTGTGTGAAACATTTGGTGGGCAGTCACTTTTGAAGGGGTAAGCGTGATGGGACAAGTTCTAGTTTGTTTTCCTTTTATTTTTTGTGGAGCAAGCAAAACTTCCTCGTCTTATTCAGTCTTCAGATTTCACTTTTTTTATAGAAAAGACGCAGTAAATGCCCCAAAATTCTTTAAGAACAGAATAAGACTGTTGCCTCCTCACGGCTAACTAGGGATCCAATTATCATCTACTTTAGCTATTTGAGGAGCTGCTGCTGTGGAATTTGCATTCGATTCCTCGGGGAGACTAATGCTCAGATGGGGAACAGGAGAATTTGTACATCCTCCCGTAATTAAAACATGATTTAATGGAGTCTATAATACCTGGAGAAACCTATCTGTTAGTGTTCCCATTCATCTCTATGGCAGGAGCTCCACCTGCATTGGATTTCACAGAAATGCATGATTTGAAATGTGCCATCTTTGCTCCTGGTATTTGTGCTGCCAGGATGTTTTGAGCTAAACTAAAGGTGTTTTCAGATGATGCATTTATGACATTTGATCACACAAATATTACCAGCTATCACATTCCGCTTGTACAATGACTCAACAACAATGTAGACATAGTAAATACTCTTTATTTTTGAGTATTTATGCCTGTATCAGATGACATCGCCAGATTACACCTGGCAAAAACACTTTGTTTTTTTCATTAAGGCACGTGGTATGTTGTGACTACACTGCCCCACAAATACTAAACATACTACTAACATACTGAGAAACGCGGCTTCAATATTTACTTCATTTTGATTGATCACTTCTCCATTTTTAATTGTGGTATTGATTTGTGCCATTTTCGACTGCATTCCAATTCAGATATTATACTGAGAGTCTTTCTACTGGAATAGCTTCACTCTAACTAGACATTCTACAATGACCCAGATAACTTCAAAATCTTCTCAGACATTCTTTATAAGCTTTACCATTTTTAATATGTCTCACTTTAAGGCACTAGACTGTTACACAGTTACATAAATTATTCATTAGCTTTACAATATTGATGTATTTGGCATTTTCTTGCTTTCAAGATCCTCTGTAAAAGATTCTGGGATGGTTTAAAGAATCTTTATTTCATACGCAGTCCAAAAGTATGTTCCCTTTCAGTCGGTCACTTCGACGTCACGTCGAGACCGACGAATAGGAATCTCGCTTCGAGATGCCAAACAA
>JAUMHI010000037.1:3119751-3135217 GCA_032359435.1 Enteromius unitaeniatus | reverse complement strand
AAATATATATATAGGAGGGAAAACAAAGCCCAAAATCCCTTAATCATCAACACAATGACAAAAACCAAAGAATATATTTTTTATATGCTGCAAAAGATAATTGAGCTTCACAAATAAGTGAAGTGGCTTTAAGAAAAGAGCTAGATCAGTGAAAATTTCCATTTCCACCATTAGGGCAATAATTAAGAATTTCCAATCAACAATGTTAGGAAACTGCCTGGAAAAGGACGTGTGTCTCTATCCTCCTAATACACGTCGAGGAGTAGAGTTTGAGTGGCTAAAGACTCTTTAAACACCACAGCTGGAGAATTGCAGAAAATAGTTTCAGTTTCAAGGTCAGAAAAAATAGACAAACAGCTATTTTTAATTCTAGAGAAGAAGAATTCTCCTCCATCATCCAAAAACAATCTCCAGCCTGTTCAGTTGTCAGACAGGACTGGAACTACAAATGGGACTGGCTTCTATGATCAGACGAAACTAAAAAAATAGTTTTTTAGCAGCAATCACTCAAGATGGGTTTGGTGAACACAGGCATAAAAAGTACTCCATGTGTACAATGAAGTATACTGCTGTATTTTTGATGTTGTGGGCCTATATTTCAGCCGGAGGTCCTGGACATCTTGTTTAGACACACAGCATAATGGATTCAATCAAATACCAACAGATAATAAATCAATAATTCACTGACTTTGTTAGAAATCTTATAATGGGCCATGGTTTGGTCTTCGATTGGGACAATAATCCAAAACAAAAACACAAGAATTAATCAATCAGCACAAAATGAAGCTTTTGCCAGGGCTGTCCCAGTCCTCTGACATGAACCTGAGTGAGGTGAACTAAAGAGAAACACCAACATGGAGCTGGTAATCTAAAGGGTCTGGAGTGATTCTGGATAAGGGAATGATCTCTTTCCTTTTATCAGGTGTTCTCCAAACTCTTTAGGCGTTACAGGAGAAAACTCAAAGCTGCTAAAAAAACATTTATTCCACAATGAGTTTTTCTCACCATTTCAATTGTTTTAATTCAGTGATAGGTTAGAATTTTGTGAATTTTTTGAATGAAAGATCAAAAGGATAAACAATGCAGATTTATTTTCACAGCCAGCTTTGCTCAGATTCACCAAGGATGCCAATATTAGTGGAGGGCACTGTAGATAGATCAATTGACAGACTGATTTTTATTCATACATTTTAAAATTTATTTGGTCAAATATTTATACATTTAAATGCTTAGTAATTATTCATTATTAAATAAATTTGAACGGTTATCATCAAACGATAAGATGTTATTTTAATTCTGTGTTATAAATAACATTGTTTATTATTACTTAAAATATTTATAATACAATATGTATACTTTTACATGTCATTTATACTTATTATTTTTTACATTATATAATGAATATTATATACATATTTTATATTATTTGCACTATAATAAATTGATTTAGTACATTTTATGTTTTTATATATTTATGTATTTATTACTGATTATGCATGCATTCATATAAATGATGATCATATGATAATGTGTATTTATTATTAATTTAAATAATTATAATGTGTCTGTTTTCATATATAATTTATTCCTTTATGATTAATACATGTAATGAAACTATATATTTATTATACATTTTATAGTATTATAAATACATTTATTTAGTACATTATTTACAGTTTTATATTTAGTACCTATATTCATTAATGCATAAACAGCAATTATTTTTTAATTATGATAATGTTAATTTGTTGCCAGACGTGTATTTAAATATAGATCATTTGTTCAAACCTTTTTGGCATGTTCAAAAGAAAATAAAAACCTGGGTGTTTATATAAATATTGCCTTAGGTTTCATCATAAAAGCTAATATCAGAAATTGTATTTGGTTTGGTGTAAGTGTACTTGTCTTGTTTTTGAGTTATGGCTTTGTATGTGTTTTTGATGTTGTTGTGGTATAATATTGTCACAGCATTGCTCTTCTCTTCTCCTCAGAACAGTGCAGTGCCACAGCAGAAGATAAGGAAAATCAAAGTGTGAGGAGGGAGATGACTGATCACAAGACACGAAAAGCTTGGGACCGCGCTACGCTCACACTCCAGGTGAAATGACTCATGTGTCAGCTTAAGTTGACTGTCTTTGGGCACATTGCAGTGGTAAAGTATTCAAATATTTTTTGTGCAACTAAACTATGAGCCATAACTCCTGTCCTTTTGATGCGCAAATTGACTAAACCTGCGGAAGTAGAATCTACTTAATGTGTAATAGAAAATGAAAACAATGCGCAAGTCCGATCTACCAATCATGTTCTGTCACGTCAATGAACTGAAAGCCATAATTCAATACCGTGCTAATGCTATGTTTCTTTTTCTTTGTGCTAGTGCATTTATCCACCGGAATGTAAAAGCGTATCAATGCACAGTGTTAGAGATCTGCTGCTTTGGGTGTGTATTTGATTGGGATTTGTGGCACAGCGCTCACTGCCAAGTAATAACATTACCGTTTTTGCTGCTGCATTAATCTGACAGTGTGTGGTTTCCATCATGCTAATCGGAGAAAATTACTTCCCTTCCATTTTAGGTTACTTAAAGCTTTTCTTACTTCATATGTTTTATTCATTGTTTACAGTCCATTGCATGTCATGTTTGTGTGCGGCTCATTTTCATGAGAAGTGAACACCTACTGTAGAAAAAGTGACCAACTTTGTGGCAGGAGGCAGCTGTTATCACAGTCAGATGTGTTTGCATTGTTTTAATCTGTAGCCTAACTAACTTAATTTCGTCTGGTAAACTCAGGGGGGCTTTTAGAAATGATGTGGGCTCAGGACATCAGTATCGCACTGTTCTTGGGAGCGCAGACTGATCCCAATCAGCTGCAAAGATGCTTTTCCATTACAACTGTTTACCCCAGACGCTCACCTCTGACTCACAGGGAAGAAACTGTATTTTTGTCTCTCGTGGCCATGGTAACTGCTTGCATATGGAGTTGGTAAACAGGAAATGATGTCATCAAGGATGTGAGTGTTAGAATTATATATTTTTTTGTTTGATATGACTGATAAAACAACATTTGTGTTGTGCAGTCACAAATGTTCATATGAAGTCTTGAAAGGAATGATTTAGGAATATGCCGTCAGAACAAGAGTCCAAACAGCTGTACATCAATTAATGTCTTGTGAAGTAAAAAAAACTATCATTAAAGTGTTTTTAACTTCAAACCATTGCTCCTCTATCCAAAATATTGCTTTCTCCAGTGAAATATGGTTTGAATCAGGAGAGAAACAAGCACAAAAAAACAAACATGTGGGTGAATTGTGATGTGAGAGGTGACTTTTTAAAAAGAAGTTAAAAATGCATTAATTATGTTGTTGTTTCTTCCAAACATTCAGCTTTTTGTTTTCCGCAAAACATGAATTGCTGGACTGGACTGGCTGGTGTGGATTATTTGTGGATTATTTTTGGACTCTCTTTCTGACGGCACCCATTCACTGCAGACCATCCAATGGTCTGTTTAGATGAAGAAGCAAACTCGAATCTTGGATGACCTGAAAAAATGAAAATTTTGGGGTGAACTATTCCTTGAAGCAAAACCAGTTGAGACACCCTGGTTTAACCCATCCTACATTAAGTGACAGTAGAGTGCAGTGATGCTTTAATATTCTTCTTCATGTGCTCTAGTACCACTTTTTATGATTGATTGACTTTGAGTGATGTGCGCGAGAAAGAGATCACATCACTGGAATAAGGAATAAGAGTGTCCATATACTCCACACTCAATGCATTATTCAGACTGTGACGGAAGTGACAGTTGTGTTTTCTCTCTAAACAAGGCAAGCTGTGGTGTTTGTTGAGATTTACATTTCTCAGGTAATTAAAACATAATGTGTTACTTCTGATTAAAAGATGACTTCACTTTGCTGGGTACAAGAGTAAATGCAGTCAGAGCATCATAAAAAAAATTAAAAGATTTGCATTTACAGTAATGAATCACAAAATTTAGACAAGAATGTTAAGTGACTAAATGCATTTCATAGATGCCTGATCAAGGATGTAATCAAAATGTAAGCTATTAATGCACTGAAGATACAGCGAATTCTAAGCATTAATAAGATTAATTTCTAATATTCAAATGTATTGGTTAATAAATATATATATATTTTTTTTTTCTAACTGACATTGACATTGAGTTTTAAATTTGGACATGCAATGCATCCCACACTGTCTATGCTATGCTATATAAATGATACTTGAAATCATGCTCCTGTTTGACAGTTTCTGTCCTTGCAAACACTAAAGCAGGCAAAAAAAACTATAAACATACAGTACAAGAACACCACGAGCCATAACTTGAGATAAAAATATAGAAACTTGATGGTTGACGTGGTGGTTGATGGTTAGCAAATTGCTAAAAACACCCAGTTCTCTATCCATAATATACACTCTCAGAAACAAAAGGTAGAAAAGCTGTCACTGGGGCGTTACATTTTGAAAAGGTACACTTTTGTACCTATTACTGTAGGTTCAAATACAGTATGTACACTTTGATCAGTAATATGTACCTTTAAGGTACAAAAATGGTACAAACATGTACCTTTTGAAAATGTACCACCACAGTGACAGCTTTTGTAACTTTATTTCTCTAGTGAGAATGTTGTAGTGAGAAACACCTGAATTATGAGAGAAATATGCACAGATCAAACAAGCAAAAACCAAACTCCAAAACTTGTTAAATATATTTGTGGATTTTGATGCAAGAGGCCAACAGAAGATAAAAGCTTGTTTAAATGTGATGGATTGTTTTTTTTACAAACATCACTTCACAAGACACGTTCTTAAATAGTGTTTTGTGTGTAATACTGGAATAGCAACACTCGTTCCATTCAATTCAGGCTAAATGCAATACTTGTCAAACTACATAAGCCTATAAAATCATAAAAAATAAAGCGGACAGCATATGGAGTGAATTAACAATGAAAAAACCAAGCTATACCATAACCTCAAGTGAAAAACTAAATGGTTTTCTCGAGTATTCTGCCAAGATCCGAATTGAACGGCATGTCCTTTTGAACTAAAATGTGTGTTTAAGCCATGAGTTTTTCAGTTCGGTGCACGGCTTTCATCAGAAGCGCTCGTAGGCGTTCTCCATTGACTGCGGCGAATAATCGAGGAGGAAAAATGCAGCGGTGCTGTCATGTAACACAGGTTTATGAAATATAGATGTGATGGCTTTGAAGGCAGGGCTCTCTTGAAAAGGTTTCTCTTGTCCGTGATTCATTCTAACAGGCTCCTCCAGGGGCCACTCTCTTAATCTCCTTTCAAAACATTGTTTAGTGTTAAAGGACAAAATGTGGCGATGGGAACGATTTCCGGCCATTCATTCTGGGTTCAACTGCCTTTAAATGCCATTTAGAAGTCTTATTGTGCATTTTGTGAAAGGTCGACATTGCTCATCGGGCAGAGAAAGCGTGCTGCTCCGTACATGTGCCCTCCCGTGAGATGTGGTCCCGGGGGACTGACGGTTACTGCAGTGCTTCAGTGACACACATATCGGCACTGGCACAGCACACTGGATCGTGTCTCCTGTTTTGATAAATGAGGCCTGCTAACACTCTGTGATTAAACAGCACAAGTCATTTTCACAATACAAGTAATTGCCTCTTTTGTGCCTTTTGCTGTGAAACTATGACAGCAAATGTTGTTAGCGTTGGCCCTCTAAAATGTACACAAATTTAGGTGATGCTGGAAGGTTAGCAGGGTGTCGTTTTTATTCCCCAAAGGAGAATTGGAGAGGACATGCACATCACTCAATGTTCAGTCCTGGTCAGAGATCTTGCTTTGTTCGTGCTTATAAAACATTACAACAATTCATTGATATATATTTCTAAATAATGTTATAGGTGCATAATATCAGCACATACTGTAATACAATACAAAAAATTGTTAAATTGCATATATTGTATACATATAACATGAAGTGTGTCTTGGCATTCTTTGCCACAGATAAGTGAATGTCTATTTAATTTTTACATTTTTTTTTTTAAAGTCATTTTTTTAAATGTATTTATTAATATTTAGCAAATGCCTATTTTCATTTTTAAGTTAAATTTAACTTAAATCACTGTTTTGCATCAATATTATATTATTCATTGTTTTTTTAGTTTTTTTTTAGGGGTAAAAAATAAACATCTGCATCCTTGGCAAAGTTAAGCAAATGCCAATGAAGTTTCATATCATTTAATTTTTTCTCATTTTATTTCATTTTATTATTTTCCTAGTATATTTTTCTCATTATTTTATTGCATTAACACCTAAGTCCTCCTATATTTGTTCCTCTGCACAGATAATTAATAAAATCCATTTATTTTATTTTATTTAACCAGTATAATCATATATCATTCTTCTCAATAGACTTTGCACATTTACTGCTGTTGCAATCGTAATCCATTTATGAAACTTTTATGAAACCACTACGTTACCACAAAATTGTTGGTGATTCCCAGCCCTAATGCTAACACTTTTACCCCTGTTTGTGTCTATTTTAGGTTTTGCTTGTAGATAGATGTAAGTATCCAGGGGTCCTGTCCTAGCACAGACGTCCCATTTGACTCCCCAGTAGAGCACTTAGACTCGAAAAGCCTTTGATTCATCTTGATAACTCCTGACATGCTCGGCGTCTGCAGACCTGTCGGCTTTTACAATAAAATGCAGATCCTCCACTTGCAATGTCACCCGTGATAGATGAACAGGTAAAAATGGTATTACTGGCAGACCAACAATGACAGCGGTATATTTAAAAACATCTCTGGAGAAATATAAAAGTATGCTTGCTCCCAAGGACATCTCAGAGCAGGGAATAGGGAGGGAGTGGAAGAACTGAGCAGAGAGGAGAGAAAATGTGGACAAGCCGTACGTGGAAGACACAGAGGCTGTAAATTTAAGCGAAGTGAAGCATATTGGGCAGCGCCATAGTCAGCCATCATTCCAGAGATTGCATCCTTCTCTCTTCTCATCGCGGCAAAGCACACAGTTCATTGCCATCTGCACGAATCTCTCACATTGCCACTTTGCAGGAGATTGGGAGAGCTCATAAACAACCGGGCGCCATGATATCTCAAGGGTAGATGACGGGAATTGGAATTGTGCCTCCTTGCTAAAATAAATGGGCTAATAACATTGCTATCCCAATGTTTACTCACGCTTTCAGAAGTTAAAGTGATGTGACCCTGCAAATGATAACTGTAGCATGAATTACAAACTGAAAACTTTGTTTTAAATGACTGTAGGAAACTGGCCTGTTTTCCAGACTCCTAAAGGCTAAAAATCCAGTTTTTGGTTGAAGGTTTCCTCTGCTTTTTGGTAAAAAAAAAACAGGGTGTTTGCATAAAAACTGAACCTTTTTTTTGTAGCGCTTTGGGAGCCTGAAAATGCGAACTAATGAAAACAGTGCTGTTGTTGTCTCAATTTAAATACAGAAATGCCAATTTGTAAAAACAGTGAGGTTTTCCACATGCATATTACTGTATGTGTTCAGTGTTTTATGGATTTGGGAATTGTTTTTACAAGACTGTTGTCTGTAAATGTGATGGAAAGAAGTTGTTGTTAGACATCTAAGTTAACTAAATAATTACTGTAGAATTAAAAACAAACTAAAAACTTTGTTACTAAAGCTTGACTGTAAGGACTTTTTTTTTTCAAGTCTCAAAGACTAAAAAATCCAAATGATAAATGCATTGTGGATTACAAAACTACAGTAAGAACTTTGTTCTAAATTAATGTTCTAAAGTTACAAATACAGTTTATGGTGCAACGTTTCAGCTATATTTTGGTAAGTAATCATAAAAAAAAAAATCTTTGATTGTTGGTAGTGAAATGGAAAGAAATTGTTGTCAGGAATGTAAAAAATACAGCTTTAGAAACCAAGAAGCAGCTGTTGTATTGAATGTCATGCCCCTTATCAATATTCATGACTAAGCGCATGTTTCCGCCCACTTTTCAGATCATCCTTATGCCCTTGATGGCAAGAAATGCAAATGTATTATTATTCACATTGTTTTTTTGAGTAAAGGAATAGTTCATCATAAGAAATTAAATTCATGTCATCGTTCACTCATGTCATTCCAAACCTGCCTTTGGGATTAGTTTGTAGAACATAAAAGAAGGCATTTTGAAGGGCAACCAAAACAACCCTAGACCCCAGTGATATTTTTTGCATGGACAAAAAAGAAATGGAAATATTTTCTTTTATGTTCCACAGAAGAAAAAAATGCAGTGTTGCCAACTAGAGCATTTGTCTGACCTTTTCTTTAAGTGACTTTTAGCATGTAAATACAGCTGAAATTACAATACTGCCATAGTCTTTATTTTATGCATATGGTGGTTTTGTGATACAACACCCTGATTTTAAATCAGCAGTTTAATTCAGAGTAGCATTTTTAAATGCGGTGCTTTCACTCTAGTGGTAGCATGAGACGGAGTCTACAACTCACACAAGTAGCTCAGGTAGTGCAGCTCATCCAGGATGGCTCATCAATGTGAGCTGTGGCAAGAAGGTTTGCTGTGTCTGTCAGCGTAGTGTCCAGAGCATGGAGCGCTACCAGGAGACAGGCCAGTACATCAGGAGATGTGGTGGAGGCCCGTAGGAGGGCAGCAACCCGACAGCAGGTCAGCTACCTCTGCCTTTGTGCATGGAGGAACAGGAGGAGCCCTGCAAAATGACCTCCAGCAGGCAAATGTGCATGTGTCTGCTCAAACGGTCAGGAACAGACTCCATGAGGGTGGTATGAGGGCCCGACGTCCACAGGCCCAACAGCCCAACACCGTGCAGGACGTTTGGCATTTGCCAGAGAACACCAAAATTGGCAAATTCGCCACTGGCGCCCTGTGCTCTTCACAGGTGAAAGCAGGTTCACACTGAGCACATGTGACAGACGTGACAGTCTGGAGATGCTGTGGAGAACGTTCTGCTGCCTGCAACATCCTCCAGCATGACCGGTTTGGCAGTGGGTCAGTAATGGTGTGGGGTGGCATTTCTTTGGAGGGCCGCACAGTGCTCTATGTGCTCGCCAAAGGTAGCCTGACTGCCATTAGGCACCGAGATGAGATCCTAAGACCCCTTGTGAGACCATATGCCAGTGCCGTTGGCCTGCAGTTCCTGCAAGACAAAGGCATTGATGCTATGGACTGGCCTGTCTGTTCCCCAGACCTGAATCCAATTGAGCACGTGTAGGACATCATGACATCATTCACCAATGCCACATTGCACCACAGACTGTCCAGGAGTTGGCGGATGCTTAAGTCCAGGTCTGGGAGGAGATCCCTCAGGAGACCATCCTCCACCTCGTCAGGAGCATGCCCAGGCATTGTAGGGAGGTCATACAGGCACTTGGAGGCCACACACACTACTGAGCCTCATTTTGACTTGTTATAAGGACATTAAAGTTGAATCAGCCTGTAGTGTTATTTTCCACTTTAATTTTGAGTGTGACTCTAAATCCAGACCTCCATGGGTTAATTAATTTGATTTCCATTGATCATGTTTGTGTGGTTTTGTTGTCAGCACAACAAAAAAAATCTAAAGAACAAACTATTTAATAAGAAGATTTCATTAATTCAGATCTAGGTTGTGTAATTTTAGTCTACCCTTTATTTTTTTTAAGCAGTGTATATATATATATATATATATATATATATATAAACATAATTTTTATTAGAAATTTGACTATAGAGTAGAAGAGTAGCAAATATAAAGATTGATGACAATTTTTATTTCTGCCTGAACTGTCTCTTTAAATTCCTTGAGATGAGCTGCTTACAAAGTTACTTGACATGGCTTCCAGCCTCTCCATCAACAGATAATTACCATGGTGTGAAATTTTACTGGTCGCCCACTCTGAATCCATCATATCTAGCCTAGCATTTTCAGTAAGCACTTGCTGCTTGCTTCACTTGCCTTTCAAAGTGTCTGTGCTCTTGAGAGATGTCGGCCGTTATCAGGGTGGGGCATTAGCGTTGATCTCCATTCAAGTGGCTTGGAAATGAAGTTTCCTTCACCCTGGAGTGCACTACAATTAGAAAGTGCCAAATACGGCATGTTTATGTCTTCCTGGAGAAGAGGATTTAAAGTGGGTGTCACTGAGGTACAAGAGGAAAAGCTGACCAATTAGTGTACTGTACCGGGCTGTAATGATAAGCTGTGTGATGTGACTTCATTTCCTGCCTTGTCTCATGATGGTGAGTAGATGCTCATTATAACCAGAAGAATCCTTTTATTGCCGCTCATCACACCAGTGCTTCAAACTATTTGTTTGGAGGAGGTAATTTGGGCCAGACGGTGCTGCAGGCTTGTGTTCATTTCCAGATTTGAAGCCTATGATAGTCATGCCTGTCCTCTTTTTTCTGATCTATTCACCCAGCTTTGTGATTCAGGGCAGAGGTGAAATGGCTGCTGGGATTGTGTGTGACAGATGCTTTGGGGACATTCAGGTAGGTAAATAGGTTGTTGATGTTTGTCCTTCAGAAGCAGCTTCTATATCACAGTTTTAACTGCATCCGGTGCAGTGCTAAAGGAGAGAAGCTGTAAATCAAAACAGCTCTGTTTTGGTCTTGTACTTTTAGGCCCAAAAGCTATACGTTTTGTTCGTCATCATGAGTGATTACTAGTGGCAGGCTGTTTACCACTTTTTACTTGATAGCAATGGAAGAATTCATTTGTGTTTTTATAGCAAAACTTTTTCACATTTATTAATTGATTGTTGAATATTTAAAAAATGTGAAAATAAAATGCATGCATGATTTTTAAAAAATAATATTAAACAACTTTGTGGATTGTATCGCATAAATATGTATTTTATTTTGCCAATGTAAGTTAGATTTTGTATTAATAATTTTCTAATATGTTTATATTTTAAATGTAAAGTAATTTAAGTGCATTGTTTAAATAATATAATATTTATTTGTTTCTTGTTTATTAATATATGTATAAGTTGTTTTTTTTTAATTCACGTTTATTTTCAGGTTTAAATACATTATTTTCTTTTTTGTTTGTTTGAAAAAATAAATTAGATAAGACATTCATGAATAAGATTTTTTAAATATATTCATATATTCAATGTTAATTTCATTATCTAGTTTTATTTTAATATTATTTCTATATCATTACTTAGTATCAGTATTTATTATTTAATATTTGATAAATCTATTAATACATAGGACTTATTAATATTTAAAATAAGTTTGTTTTAACAGTTTTTTTTAATTGTTGCAAAAATTTAACTTTTTAAATGTAGCTTTCCTTTACTTCTAGTTTTAGTATTTTTTGTATTTATTTAGTATTTACATTGAAGGTCTTCATCTAAAAATGTGTATTTTAAACCGTATATTGAAATTATCAACAGTGTACAATAACAACCCTGAACAGGCCACCTGTTTGAAGTGGATTCGGTTGAGTTTGTAAAAACTGCTTTCAATCACCCAAATAAGCCCAACTCTAACAACAAAACTTGGATGTCCACCATAAGTTGTAGTATGAAATAAACTGCACGCAAACTTCAATTCAGTATTAACTTGACATATTGGGAAAGTTTTCCGTGGTGGCTCTCAAGCTCCAAATGATGTACAGCTGTACAAGAGCTTATCTGTGCTTTTTCACGTGACTGGCCATTTTATTTGTTTGTTCCTCTTTCCTCTCAGAGTCCATGTTTGAGTGAGTACCAGAGTTGAGGAACAGGCTGGATCTGTGTCCCCGCTCAGCAACCTACACCCTTGAGTAATGGAGGCCATCTGCTTCCAAAGAGCTCCGTCAGCAAAACGGAGTCAGCCGAAAAGATTTCAATTATCAATATACCATTTAATACATCGCCCGCAGGCCAAACAGTCTGGCGTTCAGACAGCATGAGATGGAGGATGTTATTCCTCAGCTACATGGGTGGATTCTGCAACGCGGCAAATCAGGTTCAGAGCTGACTCGCATCTATCACGCCATGGATAAATGACCATGTCTGAGGAGAAGCAAACATCCCTGCGCCTTTGCAGCCCGGTTAGTGGAACACTGTTTACTCACACAACAAACCCAGCAGTTCTTGATCACGGCAGTACATGGCAGATACAGAGGCTTGAAATTGAGCGAGTTTGATGTGTAAAGTAAAACCAGTTAGAGGCTCTATAATGGTGCACTGAATATCTTTTGATGTCCTCGTACCTTTCTAAACTGAGCTCCTCCAAACACCTGCTGAGATGAACAAAAGCTCTACAGAGAAATATAAATACGCTCTTTTTCAAGATTGCATTTGCATTCAGAGTACTTAGAGATGTCTGATGATGGTAGATTTGCTTTCTCCTTCTCCTGGCTTTCTGAATGAGAAAGCAACCTAATTACACAAATGACCGAGGAGGACAGTGCCGTTTAGAGAGTGTTAGCACTGAACGAGACACAATGACATTCTGGGAACGGTGTCACTTTGTCCCAAGATTGCAACCGCCACTCATTTTTCTATACACATCAAAGGTGAAAATATAGCAGACAAGACAATCACAAATCAAAGCTAATCTGAAACATTTTTTGGCAGTGTATGTTGAGTGTTAATGTTTCTTTCAATAGCATTAAATGATGTACTGCAGAAACATGCATTGCACTATAACATTAAATATATATATATATATCTCAAATTTGCTTATGTAAGCTGTGCTAGTATATTAAGATCAAATAAATGCAGCCATGGTGAGCATAATAGGCTTTAAAAAGATGGGGGGGAGGGTGTTCTTTTACACTCATAGTATACACACTGAATATAAAGATGGAGTCTGAATGGAATTGTGGGTATTGAGACTTGGCCCTGTGCTATTCTATAATAGTCAGCTGTGCTGTTGTTTTGAATGGGTTTTTTTGCATTGGCTTTGTCATTATCCATCTATCACGTCTCTGACATTGAGGGGAGGTTTCACCTTCACAGTGAATATACTTGAGCAGTCTATTTAAGTTTGAAATTGCACACACCAACCAAGATACAAACCACAGACTTACCATTGCTGTTCAGCTTGTCTTTCAGTGCTTCATGTGACCAATATAGGAAACTGAATGCTCACATATTTTACATTACCGTCTATATCATAATTTCTACTTTCTGCAGAAGAGTATGTTTACACCCGAATGCCTCCTTCTCAGTACAAAAATTTCCATTAAAAATGCATTGTTTTCAGCTGAAAGCTGTAATAACGTGACATGAAATTTTAACATCCAACAATAAGACAAAACCCTCTGGAATGGTTTATTAAAAATTCACAACATATAGACCTTTACACTTCACTATTAACAGCAGAGAAACATGTTTGATGGAAGATGCCATGCTTCATGTGCATCATAAGGTTTTTTCTATATTTTCTTTCCTCAGTGTTTTCTATTGGGGTCAGCAAAAAATATTATTGTATTTTATTTATTTACTTGTATTTAGAGAAATAAATACATTAATTCTGCATTAAACTAATCAAAGAGTATATGATAAAGAAATTTAAATTGTTACAAAAGATTTCAGTTTAGGATTATTGAGGGGAAAAAATGCTGATGCCCACTTAAACGTTGATAACCAAAAATCTGCTGGTAGCCATTGGGGCAAAATACTATTGAAGTCAATACCATGAACTCTTCAAAATACCTCATAAAGGTTTGAATGGCAGTTTTAATTTTTGGGTGAAAGGAAGTAAAGACATCATTACAATAGTCCATGAAGTAAAGAGAATACTTTTTTTGTGCGAAGTCTGTGCATGTCAGAGAGCTCTTGGATGTCATTGAAAATATCTTAATTCGTCTTATGATTTGGAACGACATGAGGTTGAGTAATTAATGACAATTAATTCATCACATCAAACATCACATCTGCAAATTGCTGAAAAATCTCTCTGGAAAGGTTTAGTAACAGTTCACATTATACAGACCTGTCACTTTACTCTTACCGTTTGCTGTTAGATGCCATGCTTCATACTTCCAAAGCGGCTATTGATCAGGTTTTCCCCAGCATTTTCTATTCCAACATCTGCTCCAGAACCTCAAGGTTAGATTTGCCTCTAGGGTGTCCAGGATTGTTTGCGGCATATGTTGTTTATGAGCAGCTTCAAAACCAGCTGCCCTTTCCCTGGAACAAAGCCGTAAAGTTTACGGATTCGGTTTTGATCAGAGATAACGAAATGTCAGAGTCAAAAGTGCACAACTGTATTGCAACAGCGTCGTTGGGCTTTTATTTATGACTCGCTCCTTCAGTTTCCAGCGAATCCCACTTGCATTTCTGTACAAAATTAGGCTTGTGTATGATGGCCATATTGTAAATGGCTTCCTGTTTGCCTTCAAAGCAATTTCAAGACAAATAATGGACTGGGCCAGTCTTTAAGCTACTGTCAGATAACTGTAAACACTGAGGGACATAAGGGACGTGTTTCTAATATACTGTATTCCAATATGACTTTCTTCTTCTCCCAAGGACAGTCAACCACCTGCTGAAAAAATCCTATTTTATGCGCATGTTTATGGACACCTGGACTCGGGAGACAAGCCTGATTGATGGCTGAGAGCTCTTGGGAAAAAGCCACCCTGCCCACAGACACGCCTCTGGATCCATTTATCACAATCGCTCACAGAAAGATGGAGGCATCTGTGAAAAAAAAAAAAAAAAAAGTGAGCTCTACGGACAAAAGTGCGACTGGTCGGCAGGCGTGCATCACGCAGGGAAGCTGGGAGATAATTGGACAGTTGGTGGGAGAGAACACTCCACCCGAGAGACAGTTTGGACAAGAAACACGGATGGACAGATGGATGGAGAGAAAACTAGCAGTCCAAGAGTATCAGAAGAGAAGGAAGCCTGCCACGTCACTCCTGGGAGTCTCTGTTGTTTCGGGTGACCACTGCCGCTGCCGCTTATGAAGGTGAGCCGAACGTGTCAGAGCATTTTGATAGCTTCGTCTCTTGGACATCCTGATCGTTTGAAATGCAATTATGCTAATGGAAGTGGAGTTGAGGGTCAGCGCAGCACTACTCGGCGAACGCTCTTCACCCTCGGAGTAATGAGGCTTAAAAGCATATCATCCCCTGCACTTTAATAGATTCGAGGTGGACAGTTAGCAAGGCCAGCATCGGACAAAGAGCTTTTGAAAATGTTTACCAGTCAGAGGTGTATGTGAGGTGCAGAGACAGGTCAAACACACGCTCCTTCTGTCTCACCTTCACTGTCCTCATACTGTCCATATAAAGGCTCCAAAAAGGGTATCAGTGATGCAGTAGAACCTTATCGTGTTCCTCCAGAACCTTTCAGTGAACAGATCTTAAAAGAACTTTCTCTTAGGGTGAAGGAAGATCATTTTACTTAGGGTTTTTATCAAACACCAGTGCAAATAACTAACCTCTATTTTAAAGTGTGTAATTAAATGTTTGTTTTAATCCTGGAAGCATATTCTTATCAATAGTCACCTGTGTTCAGATTTTCTCACCTT
>JAUMHI010000037.1:3098458-3119651 GCA_032359435.1 Enteromius unitaeniatus | reverse complement strand
TGTGTAATTAAATGTTTGTTTTAATCCTGGAAGCATATTCTTATCAATAGTCACCTGTGTTCAGATTTTCTCACCTTGTTGGTTGGGACCATGAGAAACATCTATGTTACATTTTTTTCTATATTTTTGTTACAGTATGTCACGCCACAGGACACAGTTCAGTCCCGTTTTTATTTGTCAAAAATTACACAATTCACTTTTTTTATTTACACTTTCTTTAAACTTTTCAGGTTTTATGTAAGGTTTTGTGAACAAAACAGCTGTAAATCAGTGTTACTTAGTTTTCCACGTTAAAAAAATATTTGGATTAGAAACAATTTGCACACAGAAATTGCTAGTAAATAATGACAACAAATACACAAAATGAATTAAATGTGGAAAATTTTAAGTAGAAAGAATATAAAGGACTTTTATTGTTGTTTTATTTACAACTTTAAAAACTATACTACTTTTTATATATCACAGATATGGAAATTATCCAGCTTATTCAGGCTGAAGTTTATTTCTATTTTAGATTTGTCTTTTCAATCTAGTTTTGATGTCATTATAATAATTTAATTTCAGTTAAAGATCATTTCGTTTTTATTGCAGTCCAAATATTTAAAAGCTGCCAAAGTTAATGCAATTATAACTAACATTTAAAATCATTATGCAACTTTACATTTTTCAACACATTTTAGTTTTACTTTCATGTCATTAATGCAGACAGATTATAAGGTTTCATACACCATGTATCTAGAGCAAAAAGGAATATTGGATATTATATATGTAATATTTCATATTTACATTTTTTTATTATAATTCATTTTATATTACGTGTGTGTGTGTGTGTGTGTGTGTTATTTTGTATACCAAAATAAGTGTGTGTGTGTGTGTATTATAACACGTAGAATTTATTTGTAACTGGTCAATATGCAGTGACACACTCTAATTAGCGAATTGAATTGTTTTTCAGTTGTTGAGCTCCACTAATGGAGTTAATGCGCTGCTTGTTTCTCTGTTTTTATAACCTGCTTTGTCTTGTGGTTTGCTTAATTAGTTACAGTAAGTGCGAGCAAACAAATATTTACTCTCATTTCAATGCTCTGTTCGTCTGTGGCCCAGATTGGCTGTGCTGAGCATCACAAAATACCTCTGCTCTGTATCGGAGTTTCAGTTCTTTAGAGATTAACCGTAGCCTTCCTCTACATTACTCACACATCTAAAGTAGAGGAACCGGCCCCCTTAGGGCCCACTGTGCTCACACAGCGATAATTAGCTTCAAGTGTTCTATTCTGGGATAATAGAGCAGCGTGTCACACCAGACAAACCTCCACAGCCAGCCAAAACCGCACCCCCATCGCTGTTTGAGTCCTAGTGTGCTGAAATATATGGGTACAGCACAGCAGGCTGCGTTTGAGCTCTTGGCGTCATGTTTTTCCTGCTAAGTCAACTGAGGTCGATTCTGAAATAATGTTTAATTGTTCACCCCCTGAAGGATGTTAATTAAGGAATTTAATTCGATATGATATCCACAACCCTGAAAGCAGGCCAAAAGTAGAAGGCTTGTGAATTTTCCTGCGAGAGAAGCCGGATGCGGCGTATCACGGTCGGATCGAACAGCATTCTAATGAAGCCTGAAAACACAGATGGTGACAATTAAAAGACAGCGCTAGCTTTTGTCATCGTATCAACTGCCTGACAAGACTGTGAGTGATGTTAGATCAGGATTCACAGAGAAATGTAGAGAAATGTGATCGTCTTTGAAGGTTTACACGGAGTACCGTAGACTGTGGTGTTGAGCTGAAGACTGTGTGCCCTCGGTCAAGCTCTTTTGCTTGGTGGACCGAGAGTGTGATGCCATATGGAGATGTGAGGGCTAATAATTCGGGTGGCCAAAGCATAATTAGGAGGATGATAATGATGCTTCAGCAGGTCACAGAGCGTGGTCTGGCTTCACTACATGGCCTAAGTTCCTAGTTGACAAATGCGTTCATATTGGCTAATGTGTATTTGTTTATTGATGCTTATTGAAAAAAATCTGATAAATATATAAATATCATAAACATTTTGTGTCCCAATTAAATAAATTAATTGAATATGTGTTTACGGATACTTTTTCTAATTATATAAATTATAATATATTTAATTAAATACTCAATCAAAAACAGCCCGAGTGAAATAATGAGAAAGTAACTAATATGTCACTTTCCATTAAACACACCAACATAATAATTGCACTCAAATTATATCAAATGTTAAGTGTGTCAACTTATAATTAAAATTATAATTTGACATGCATACTATAAATATTTCCTCACTTTTTACAAGCACGCTCTTTCAGAGGCACCATCAGCCATAACTTTGAGGACATTGGAAGGGCATCTCAAAGTGTAATTCTCAGTTTATGGCATTCGTTTCTTGATCTTTCACTTCCCCTCTCCCTTTGTATTTTATATATAGGTGTATGTACTCCTGCCTCAGTGAAGACTGTTAGATGTGATCTAGCAGTTCAAGAGTGAAGCTCAGATAAAATCTTATTAGCGCAGTCGTCCTCACTTTACCCTCAATAGAAGTGACATTGCTGAGAGAAAGTGAAACACGGGTCGGTATCCCGCAGCAGGAATCGGCTATTAATCCCCAGCAGCCAATGAGAAACGCCAGTAAAGCAGCTTAACTATATAAAACTCAAGCTAACTTTTACACTCGCTGACTAGGAGGAGCTAATGAGATCCAGAAACTTGTGCAACTGCAAAGGCCTTTTAACTCGATTTCATCTTATGTCATTTTCATCTCAGCTGTCCGTTCTGTTTGGCTTGCTTCACTGATATGAAGTTTAATGTTGTGGGTAGGCAGGACAAATGCTACCATTTGTGCAATGAGAAATGTGTTGTTATTCATTTCATTTTGATTAAATCGCCCCTGGCGTCACTGTGTTCATTTAATTTGGGCTATCTTCAGTATGTGCACTTAGAGCAGCTGTGAGACTCTTCTCACTTGTAATTATTGTGGTTATGATTTATCATTTACTTAAGTCATTCTGGATGTTGTTGGATATGCAGTAAACATTGCGTATTGAAGTCAAAAATGCTGTTGAGATTATATATGAGTCAAATTATAAAAAAAATTGCAAAAGACTGACCACCTATCTAATGTATATGTTCTTATAGCATTGTAAATATAACTATTAAATGTTCTAATAATGCTCTCCTTATGTTTACAAGTAAATTTACATTTATCCTTTCAGTCGAATCACTTCGACGTTACATATGAGATCCCATATGTAACATCTCCGTTCTGTCCTTCAGGGAACGTGGGTTACGTTCCTAACCTAGACGTTAGTCATTTAGCTGATGCTTTTATCCAAAGTGATTTACAAATGAGGGCATTGGAAGCAATCAAAATCCACAAATGAGCAGTGCTATAACAAGCTTAACACAGTACACATAGAAAGTTTAAATAAGGTGATGGTTCTTCATCCAGCAAAAAAATAAAAATAAAAAAGTTATTTGTAAAGTTATTATAAATTCAAAAAAATTATCTTTTTTTAATGTTTAAAGACATTCAATGTTACTTTTGAATGTTTTCTGAACGTTTTGGAAATTGTATTAACATATGAAAACATTTTCAGAACTTTATTAAAGAACAAATAACTGAATGTTCTATTACTTGAGTATTTACATTAAGTATTTATTTTGTTTGTTCATTATTTTGAGATAACATTAATAGAAAGTTAACAAGAAGTTCTGAGAATGTTCCGTGTAGCATAAGTTCAGTTAATTTGCATGAAAGCTTGAAACTCAAGTCCAGTCCCATTCTCACTATTATTAAAGCTTAACTCATTTCTCATAACTAGTGGTATTTGTCAAGTTGTCAAACGCTTCAAAAAAATACCTTCTTTAAAAAAAAATCCTCATAAGCTTTAAAGAACATCTTTGTAAATGATGTTATTTGTGTTATTTAAGTTATTTGTGGAACCATCAATACCCATAAAAAAGCTATTTATAAAAATGTAATGGGGAAAGGTACTTTTAAAAGTTCTTTGCATTAAGAAAAATAATGCATCTTTTAAGAACTATTAATGGATTCCCCAATGGCTTGGTTGCCAAATCCCCTTTTTGGAACCTTTCTTACATACAATGTGAAACAAGGCTGATCAGGAGAAGCAGATGGAATTGAACTCTAGTTTGGAAGAGCAACCAAGTGCGAATTTACTAGACTTTTGGGACTGGGAGGAAGGATTCCCCTTTGCAGTAGACATATGAGGGGTATTATTGCCATGACGTTCTGGGTCAGGCTGAGGGCACAGCGGTCGCCCGGGGAGGGATTTAGCCACAAGCTCTCCAGGCTGCCAAGAGCCAATGGGACTTCAGTTTTGGGCACAGCTGCAAAAAGCTGAATGGCTTTTGAGAGTCACTGAACACTAATCCTCATGAAATCTCACTATATACAGACAGATAAATATTCTGTAATTTAATACACATTGAGAACATGACTGTACAAGGCCATTTAACCATGACTGATTGTTATGTTTCCATGTCAAGAGCCATTTTCTTGTGTTACCCCCTTTATTATGTTTATAGTGAGGTAATGGACACTCAATTGCATTTGACACGGCATCATCAACACGCAATATTACATTTGACACGCTTTAAATCAGAAACCAACCTCCGACAAATGATGGCCATTTCTCCATCTGCTAAACCTTCCTCTCCATTTCAACTGTGGTGACGAGTACATTTAATTACTGTGATTTACGATGCAGTGTAACTCAGTCGTCATCGCGGGGTGTAAAGTCGTTAGAGGCGAAGCCGTTTGGAATGAGCTGTGACCAGCTCAAGTGTTATAACATAAACCAGCAATTAGAAAAAGATAACACATGGCTCACGGGGAGCGCCAGGGAAGTCTCCAGCCATCTGGGATGAATGGAGCATCCGGGGACTGGCCGTAGTCTAAAATGGAGCCCTCTGGGTTTTTTTTCGCTGGATTAGAAGGTTTGTTGTTGAAGGGAAGCAGCAGGCATGAGGAAATTGTGCGTGGTGTTGTCAGAAGAAATGTGTATTTCATCTGATAAAGTGTTTTTACTGGATTGCATTAGTAATGCACTGTTGCTTATCCACCTTGCTGCTGGAGAATACAAACTCTTAACTTGGAGGAGTGGAAAAGTTTTTCATGCACACGGGCAAATCACAGCTTAAGCTCAACAGAATTCAGCAGTTTTAAGCTGTTCTTTTTTATGCTTCCAAAACAAACAGATACTCTTGTTCCAAATTAAAACCTACTAGATCTAACAATGCAGCTATTAACAGCATTCAAAACAGTAATCTTCTTCTCCAACTAGAACATTTTCAATTGAATATGCAACAGTATTATTATGTATTTTATGTTAAATGACTCTACATTTTGACTTTACATACTGCTTATTTGAATAGATAATAAATCATAAAATACAGAATTTATAAAATAAAATGTAAATCGTTTACGTTTAAACAGCTTTGTTTTTTTTTAATTAATTGAATTAGTCTCTTGATACTATTGTTTTTGATCATTGAAGTTATAAACCTGTACTCATTTAACCATTACTTATGTTGCAGTATTTATTTTGTTTGTTGTGCTGCAACTTGAAAACTGACCATGAAATACACCAAAAACATGAAATTATCACAAAAGTAATCCAATTTCGTCACAGTGTTTCCATTATTTATTCATATTGTACATTTCGGTATCTGTCCAAACATACCAAAAAGTAGCCTATGTTTTTGCCAATAAATGTTTTTAAGAAACTTTTAAGAAACAAAGTGCAAATATGTTTAAAAATCAGTGACATGCACTATGTACTCAGAGAAATGAATGCAAAGACTAAGAAAAGAGAGTTTGCTGCAAGCACTTTGATTAGCACAACTAGCAAGTAGCACGTAGCTGATGAACTCTTCCAGCCGTGTTCGAAGCTACTGGGATCATCTTCACAGCTATTCTCTTTAAAGGAACTTCTCACAATCTGATTTCCCATGTGTAACTGCTTAGTATTCCATCTGAGAAAGCCTCAGAATTTTAATAAAGGTGCGTAGAACTAGCCGAGCCTGCTAGCGTAATCTCTTTTTTTGTGTATCGATAGGGTTTGTTCAAAAGTCAGTCTGTCACGCCTTAATAGCTGCAGCTCTACTTCAGAGGTCCTTCCGCAAAACCTTCTAAAACCCCTTAAGTCCCTTTTCCCTCGTGTTTGTTTTTAAGCATTGTTTCCAACTTTGAGTGAGTTCCACGGATGTCGAGTTGACGGGATGAAAGGCCAGAACCTCAGAGAAGAGGGCTGTCTCATCCTTCAGCCCTGCAGCGATGGCTCAAAGGGGATTGTATCATTCATCTCCTAGACTTGACAACATTAATTTATCTGTCAGTCATTCAGGGAGCCCGAGCCACTTTGCTGAACCCCCTGAGTCTCAAATCATTAAGGCAGTGTCACACTAAACTTTGCAGCATTTAGTGCATAACAAGAGCACATCTCTTAAGTAATTATCCTGGACAATGGCACTTTATCATGCCTTTATGCAATTGCACATTCAAAAACACTTAACAGAAGGAATTTGAGGGCCTGTCTCTTTTACTTTCACCTTTCATTTC
This sequence comes from Enteromius unitaeniatus, assembly GCA_032359435.1. NCBI lineage: Eukaryota > Metazoa > Chordata > Actinopteri > Cypriniformes > Cyprinidae > Enteromius > Enteromius unitaeniatus. The sequence goes on along the minus strand of JAUMHI010000037.1, from coordinate 3,113,054 downwards.
TGTTAGATATACAGCAAACAAATCAAATGCAATGTATGTGAGTGCTAGATTATGATATTGCTTATTATTAAAAATAAAGGTAGTTTATTAGTTCCATCAAAAAACTTCTGAATTCACGAATTAAAAAGTCTGATTCATGAATGAAATTATTTACAACTCACTGAAAAGATCTGGCTCAAAAGAACAAATCATTAGACATTACTTGCACTTTTATAGTGCTTTTGCACCCTTTAATGCTTTGTTCCCCATTTGTTTTGTTGCATGCAAAGCAGTTTTCAGAATTCAAACTCTTTCTTAAAGAACCCCCATGGACAGCAATGTAAGATTACTTTTTAGTTCCCCAAAGAACCTTTGAGTGATCAGTGACCATTCCAATGATTCCAATAAAGAACCTTTACTTTACTTTGCTTAAGAGTTCTTACAATGTTAAAAGAAAACTGATTCTTTTAAGAGCTCTTAATTGAAAGGTTCTTTCGGACATATTTGTGGTCGTGGACATCGCTGCAAAAACTCCCTAAGTTTCTATGAACGTAGGTTGTTGTGGGTGGTTTTTAGGTAGTGCTAGTCACATAGTTGTACTAATCAAGAGTTTGCTGCAATTGTCTATTGATAGTTAGTGTTAGGGTTTAAGTATTTGCAATAACTTTTACATCTATGCATTTAATAGACACATACTCAAAGCACCTTGCATTGCATTCACAGTGTAAATTTGATCATGCATTCCCTGGGAATCAAACCTACGACCTTGGCATTGCTACAGTCATGCTACGCTGTTTGAGCTTGTGCAAATCTCTCCACAATTATTGATAATAAAAATAGTGATGCTTGAGCTAAATATTACTAAATATAATTCTAATTAACTTTCACATTTATGAATTCTATGCTGTTTCCTTGCATCAGTCACTGAAAAAAAGGGGGGGAGATGTAAAACTGTCTCCATAAAAAGGACTTGGCATGGAAATCGGGCTCCTTTCCTCAGGGGCTCTGGCCTGTTTTAGATGATAATTGAAAATGATGTAAAAATAGTGGTCTGCTGCAGACACAGGTCATATCTCAGAGGAAAGGGCTGGCATTTGGCCTCTCGTTTGAATGTCTGTATAATTAACTAGACTGTTGCATTTTCTAGCCAAAATATAAGTGGCGGTTGCCTGCACAAATCTCTCTGCCATTGTTAATGTTGGCACGATATTTCTTTGTGGTCAAATGTTTTTTAGCAACTTTCTATTGGTATTCTTGGTGGGTTTTAGATGAGGGAGCATCAAAATAATTCACTCAAAGTAACTTTATTAAACACCTTTAATTATGTTAGCATTTCAAGAGTTCACGCTCTCCTCATAATAATTGATAAGCAAATTTGGCGAGCTGTCTGTGGAGCGAGCCGGGAGAACAGCGAACTCCTAACCCTAATGGATAGAACCCTAGCATGGGCAAGAGTTCGGTGTTCGACTCGTTCACCGTCTGCCCCCCCCCCCAGGAAAGTCGTGAAGTAAATGGAAAACAGAGGAGAAGGGGTGGAGCAGGGATGCAAAAAAGCAGGAAGTGGGGAAATGAAAGCAGGGAGAATTTATAGTGAAGGGGAAATTATTTGACTGGGTGCGAATGAACGAGGGATGATTAGGTAACGGGCTACTAGCCGTGTGTGATTACTCGTTCAGCGATCCTCTCAAAATTATGTTATTTTGCAAAAACATTCACTTAATGTAGCATTTAAATAGGTGTCTAAAAATGTTTTGCCACATTCCAGAAACTGTCCTGACCTCAAATAAACGTGTTTTCATAACTTGTGAGGAGGACTAACATGTGAAATCCTAATTTTTCACTAAGCTGAAAACTGACAGCTGATGTTTTCTTTCCACTTCAGTGATGATAATCAATTCTCAGGTTCAAATCATGAGAGGAGTCAACGCAACATCAGAGCACTATCACCAATCAGCTGTCAGCTCCGCAGTCCTACGATGTGCTCAGTTGCTATGGACACAAGAGAGAGCACCGGTATGACATGTGTCAAATCTGAAGCAGAATAACTGTAACGGGACTCATCTCATACTCAGACGTGCATTGGTTATCGTCAGTATGCCATCAAACCATTGTTTTACACAGCCATTCTTTTGATTATTTCTTATACAGACCCCTGATCCTTTTCATAAGGCCACAGAAAGATAAGGCTGCTTTGATTTTTGTAGTGATTGCAGCAAGGTGATTGTATCAGCGTTTGTTGGGATTAGCGGTAATGAAGAGGATCAACAAGCATGTAATCTTCTCTGTGTTGTAATTCAGCTGCCAAGAAACACTTGATACTGGGATGTTGGGTTAAAGACGCAATTAACATCATATGACAGTCAGTAAATTTTGAAGCAAATTTTATTGCTTAGAGCTTGTTCTTTCATAATTTAGGAGTTTTTATGTGATTCCTAGTGTTTAATGTTTGTCCTAGTTATGTATATGTATATGGTCTAATTCTCACTCATAACATGCCTCAATAAACTACTAATTTTCTACTTATTAATAGTTACGTAGTTGTTAAGTATATGTATTAAGTAGGATTAGGGATGTAGAAAATGGTCATGCAGATTAAGTACTAATAAATAGCCAATATGTTAAAAATAGGCATGCTAATAATCTACTACTTAATAGTGAGAACTGGTCCCTAGAGTACAGTTTTACCATTATTTCTAAAAAGTTGCTCACAAATATTGTACACTTCTTGGACAAAACAAAATAATACAATTTGAAAAAATAGGTCCATGCAATGAATGTCAGTGGGGTCTAATGTTGTTTTCCATTGAATTCCATTATAAACTCTTGAAGCGTCTGATTTTGTCTGTACGTTTCACAGAAATATTACATTGCTCAAAAATTCCAAATTGAGACAAGAATAAACAGCTAAAAATAGTGTTTAGCTCCGATAATTTTTTATTTGAAGAACTGGATGAGAATGTTTTGAGGAGATTATGCATTGTTATTGTATACTTAAGCAAAGTGTGAGACAGTATTGAGATCTCTTGTGAAATTCTAGAAGAAGTGGAGATAGCAAAGATTCTTTTAATGTCATTTAAGAAGTAAAATTAATTCTTAATTTGCTGCTTACTAAAAGCTAGTTAGGTAGTTGTTAAATTTAGGTTTTGGGTAGGATTAGGGATGCCAATAAATGGCTAATATTCTAATGATATGCATGCTAATAAGCAACTAATTTGCATCTTTTTTTTTCATGTTCAAAGAGAAAATATTTTTACATTGATTTTTAAAAGGTCCAGGTAGCCATTTTTTTGTATGCATGTGGCTAATCACTGTACACTTACATCAATCTAGGAGCTTGTTTAGTTCCCACAAAAAGAGTTCCTAGAATTAAAACCATTTCTAAAAGTGGCAACTTCCACCAATAGTTCTAGGACTATGAAAAGTTTCTTCCAGTGCGAAAGCCCTCTTGGAACCATTATTTTTAAGAGTATAGCAAAAATCTTGATTTGCTGTCTAGGAGCTGAGATATTCAGGAGATTTAATTCCACTCTGTTTTGACAGTTTTGGACTTCTTGTCCCGATGAATTCACTGGTGACAGGAGGTGCTGTTGGCGTCACATTTCTTCTTCTATTGGTTGGCATTGAAGAAGGATCTACAACATTCATGATTCTATACAACATCACTGCCTCGTGGGAGTGTGAGTCAGACTCCTCTCACTCATCATTTTGCTGTTGTTTGTGAGTCCCACCGTCCGCTCGTAATTGTTCTCATCAAAGACGAGATGTTTGATCAGATGGGAACGCCTCGGAAGAAGAGACGGTGCAAAACCGCCTGGGACCGTAAAGCCGGAGCAATACCCTAGGAGCTTTTGAAAGTTTTTAACAGGATGATTTCAACACTGCCTGCAAGATCAGTCAAACTTTGATGTTGGAACAGGGTATCACATCAACAAGCACTGTAATCTCCAAATAAAACAGCTGAGACTGACTGGGGATAAAGGAAGAAGGAATTTCCCGAACGACTCCCATTTGTCAATCCTTGCACTGTGCCGGTCGCAGCAGGGACGCCCATTGAAGAGAAGCTTGTAGACAGGAAACAGAAGGTTCGAACCACATGAACCCAAATGATTCTTCTTCTCTCGCTCTTACTTAATGCAAACTTCAAAATGAATCACCTCGGGTTTCTGGATCGCTCAAGGGGTTTTCGTTCTCATTCTGCAGTGAAACAGCAACCGCAAATGTTCTCAGAAAAGAGATTCGATTAGATGAAGTGACCTTAGTGGACTCGGGCAACATCTCAATAGAAGCGTTAAGGTCAACAGTGCATCACTTAAGAGTTTTCTATTGACAGAAGCGGCCATAATGTCCAAATGCAATAAAATAGCCCTTTAATTCTCAGTTAACCTGTGGGATTGGGTTATTTATTACGAGCCATTTAGCCAAGCGCTGAGGCCTCATCTATCTACAGATCATTTGATTCTGCAGTCGCTCATTAATTTGAACGTATAGCATTGTAAGCAAGTCCAACTGCGAACAAAGCTCAGTAAATGTGATTACAGCTTGAGGGGAATGCAATGATAGCTCTTTAGTTTTTTATGCTCCATAACACAGAATTATGTGCTGCTTACTGAAATCATTCGCCGGGATATGAGGACATCATCTCGGCTCGAGCTGTCTCTTTGTTTCTTATTATTAAAGCAAAGGTCAGAGCTGAATCCGGAAAATTGTGACAGTGCTGAGGTGTGTGCGCCTGTGTGTGTGCACTGAGCTATTGGATTTAAGAGTGTGCTGTCGAACTGTTTGCTGCGTGTGCTGTTATGAACCGCAAACACTCGTAAGGCCTGGAGAGGCACAAATCAGAGATGTTGGGGAGACAGTTTTACTGCTGCAGTAAGTCGCACACATCAAGCGTGAAGCCAGACCACAGCGCACAAGTTGCTAGGCAACACCTTGAGGTCGCTTCCCACAGCTGCTGTCCTGATTAGTTAATTGTGTAAGTAAACAAAATGTTGAGTAAAATCACCAGATTCACCATCCAACACTGAGCAATCCAGAAAATGGTACAAGCACCTGGGACCAACCAATTTCTGGTAATATCCAACCACAGGAGTTACAGAAAAATGTGACAATTTAAAAATAATTGAAACCAAACAAAAGTTGTTTGCTTGGCCTAAGTGCTGTAAACTGGTCCGACTGATCTTCAAAGATGACCAACTGAAAAGTGCCTAAAATCTCTGTAAAATCAGAGACCATAAAAAAAGCCTGAAGATAAGTTTTGCATTGTCCAGTTTTATTTAATTATATATTTAATACATTTAATTTTAATGACTTTTTAAGTTTCTTTTTTCGTTTTTTCTCATTTTTATTACTGTAGTGCATCTTTCTTTCTTATTTGTTTGTTTCTTTCTCCCTTTCTTTATTTTGCATATCTATAATTCCATCCACATTACCTTTTGCTATTATAAATATTTCACAATTAATTAATTTACATTGTTGCACAAATTACTTTTTTTTTTCACATACTTTTTTTATACAGTTATATATAAAAATAATATATTTATTTATTTATTTATTTATTATTTATGTTCTTCCTTCCTTCATCCGTTCCTTCATTTATTTAACTTATTTGTAATTCCCTTTACTTTATGTGGATTTTTTGCTATTATAAATATTTTGCGATTTATAAATACTACTCAGTTTTCATCTTATGTTTTTCCTACATCATCGTGTTCTGTTCTTGACCAATTTTCTACATTGTCAAATTACACTTATTCTAGTCAGACTGATAATTTCACAGCCGGTGTAACAGAGCAGAGTGTATTATCCGTGTTATTTGAATGAGGAAGCTTTCAGCTGGTGACAGCCGACAGTCCACTGTAATTTCACCTGCTAAAGGTCTTGCCTGTACTGCAGCATGGCTCCCTTGAGGAGGCTCTCCATAGCAACCGGCCTTTGTTACTCGCAGATATGTAACTCTGTTCACAATGAGAGCAAATGAGGGATATTCAGACAGCAAAACATGGCCAGAGACAGCTCGCTGCTATCCGATATTCACGCTCCAAGTTTAACTCCCGTTAGTGTGACTGAATCAGAGCGCTGTGGTAAGAATAACTAATGGCCAGATGGAGCGGCGTTGATCATCGCAGTCTGTTCGATTCCCATCACAAAGACAAACTCAGTGCCTTCAAGTATAAATGCATTAATCACTTGCAACACAAATGCTGTTCGATGGAGACGTCTTCACATACCATTTCTTGATTAGACCGCAGCAGGATGGTGCTAATGAAAGCCGTGTCTAGAAGTTTCTCATGTGTGTAAGACATTACGCCTGCTGTTTGTTTGACGTTATTTATATATTAGTGTGTGTTGTAATTTTACCTCACCATGAGCTGGAGCTTTGTAGGAGGATGCTCTTTAAAGCATTATCATGAACTGTGAAACCAACATTTCCTTTTCTTTCCACAGAAGAAATAAACACTTGCTTCTACATCAATGCCTATTTAGCCATGCCCATCGATCCTGCATCACTGCCTGTTTATCTTCGCTCAGCTATTCTACACCACTGCCTATTTAGCTCCGCCCATCTATTCTACGTTGCTGATTACATGAATAGCCTATAACTTCTTAATTACTGTTTTGTTTCCATGTATAATCTTGATGACATTTAAACAGTGTACCTACAAAATTATTTTTAAAAAAGCAGTTCATGAACCCTTTAAATGACAGTTTGTAGTATGGACCACATTCATGATGCAGTTGCATGGGAATTATTGACAATCAAAGTGAAGTCACCCCATTGCAAAGTGCAGCACGACGGCCCTTTGACTTTTGCTGAGGTTGACCTTTGCTACAGAGAAATCTGAGTGAGGACTCGCGGGTAACCTAATTATTAGAAAATGTCACAGCCGTAATTAAAACCAACAATGTGAATCATCACAGGTGTGATGCTGCTGCGGTGAAAACGGGTGACTTTGAACTGGCTGTCCAAGAAAATGAGAATATGGTATGATAGAGATTTATCATTGGACCGTCACCTAGCGATACCTTGAGTCTAATTGAAACACATTATGAGTGTCACAGGAAATGTAAACAGTCACTATACAGTAGCTTGGAATAGTGATGTGTTTTAATTATGGTACTAATGATAACATGCTGTCAACACGTTACTCAACACAGTCTCACTTCAACTCGTCACATTTTGCCGTTTGGTTGGAGCGTCATTTTTCGATGCTCAAGGTACCCCTTTTCAGTCACATTTCGACGTGAGGGGTCCTCTGTTGTTTTAAATAGGAAATCCTTTTTTTTTTATCATCATAATTAAAAGATATATTGGGTAAAAACATTGGCATTATTGCAAATATGTAGGGGTTTGATTTTTCAGTGTAAACAGTCAAAACAGTCAGTTATGAGCACATAACCCAAACCCTGCCCCATCTGTCAATAAAACACAAGATATTAATATTCCAAGTCGTCTTGTTTGTAATGTATTTATACTGCTTGTTTATGATTAGTTTGGACAGGCGGGTCAGGCTGGTTTTAGCTGGTTGTTCCCAGTCAAAATGTGTTGACACATACCCTTGCTGGCACTTGGGATGATTTGGACATAAAATTACTTGAAAGTGATTTACCGTTTGATCTTTTATCATGACACATTATAACACGTAAGAAGGACAAATCATACAAAGTATTCAGTAGACTCCGTCATGTTGAATTTTATGCTGGTTTGTGTTTGTTTTATCTCTTTTATTGTGTGTCCTCAGAACTGCTGGAACACTCATGGATCTGAGAACAGGGTTTTATTTAGCACAAGATCAGTGATGGACAGACAGACTCCAGCGAGACAGATGGGCAGATGTGGCTTCCCAGCAGTATGTTCATTTTGTTCTATATTTCAGTTGAAATGAGCTTTTCAAGTTTTTTTTTTTCCTTTCCATCTCATTTTTTGAAACTCTGTCTGCGCTTCACATCTGCTGTGGGAGCTTGAGAATATTCTGATTCTTTATAGAACAGACCCAGACTCTCGGATTCTGCTGTTCGCTTTCAGGCTAGATATATACACAGCACAATGCTTACATTAAAGTCAATATCATCTAAATTACTTTTTTAAAGAACTTTACAGCGCAAAATGAAATTACTCATGACAGTATTTCATAATCCACACATATTTTCTAAAGATGAGGTGCGGGAAACTAATGTAACTAATGTAATTTTCTTTGACCATTCATACGCTATCAAAGTAGCGTATCTAACAAAGCGTAGAAGAGGACGGATGCGTCAATTAGTATAGAGGATGTTTGAGTAAATAGCTCTGTCCTCTTTCACATCTGTAGGTGTATTTTGGCCAGAGACTATTTCTGTCCGCCTGGGCTTTAACTTTAAAAATGTCCATTTCACCTTTGAAGGAGCATTTTGCTCCCTTATAAGGGACAATTGTACCCATAATCCTGTGTTGACCTTTTGTTCAGATTGTCTCTATCTATAATTACTTTTTTCCACACTATGGTGGAGTTATGAGGGGCAGGGGGTTGGTGCAGGTTCATGGGAAGTAAATATGTTTTATAAACCAACTGAGATTCAACTGAAATTTTAGGTTTTATATACAGTGCAACTAGGTAAACATGACTTTAAAGAGACGCAACTTTTTAAAGAAATGCTCCAGCTTCAATACAAGTTGAGCTCTACTGACAGCACTTGTTGCATAATGTTTTTTAGAATAGAATAGAATAGAATATCATAACACTGATTTTAATTTAAGGAGATTTTTTTATTGATTATATGAACTTAACTTAAGCCATATATTTAATTAAGAAACTATAATTAGTTATTATAAATATTACTATATTAAAATGTAATATGATGTCATATAAGCACAATGTTAATGTATGTATGTATGTACACACAAAATTGTCTCATATAAACACTAACAGTATATACATTTCATAATAATGAATGTAATATTTAATGTAATAATGTTATTAATGTAATTATTAATTACATTAAATATGAAATAATATTGTGACTTGAAAACTGATTTATTCTAAATATGTTCGTAATAATATAAAATAATTTAATATTACACTTAAATAATACACTTAAAGTATGTAATAATTGATCTTATATTTATTTCTTTTATTAAGCAACAAGCCATTATTTTGTGCTACAAGTGCTCAGTTTTCATTGAACTCTTTTCTGTTCCTTTTAATAGTCTTTATTAAACTCAGTTTATATTGTTTTAACATTGCTAGACTTGCGTTCCAGTTCAACGTTTCACCCTCCAATTTTATTTTCACTGTGGCTCAGTAACTGCAAACGACAGGCAGAACAAACTGTCCTTACCCTCTCCAAACTCAGCTGGAGGGTCGCCGCTGATACCCATGATGCTTTAGGTTACCACTGAGTGACAGATGCTGTAACACTGGCAGAGGTTCAGTGAATTGGATTAGCATTGAGGACATCTGAAGCATCCCTCTCTGTTTTAATTAGCAGAAACGTCTGATAAATATTTCAAAACCCTCCGCAATGACCACAAGCTCATGAGAAGATGTGTGTACCGTAATGTTATGCTTGCTATAGGGTAAACTTACGCAGGAAAACAAATTGTGTTTGCCGACTGACTGTATGATCTCAGAAATGAAAGATCCTTTGGCTTTGTTTGTGCTGTTTTACTGAGCCTCATCTGATATCAAGCGCATCGAAGGGTCAGAAGGTGCAGCAGAAGCAAGCTCGCGATCTGACAGCTGCGAGAAACACGCTAAATGCTCTCGCAGATGGACAAGAGCCTTCTTCGCCTCCTCAGCACCCTCTGTGAGTTTCAACATCTGTATTCTGTGTTAATTAACTGATTGGTGCCAATGGAGAAAGGATAGTTTGTCTTAGCGCTCACCATGCTGTCAGCGTTGCTAGAGTGCTTGGAGATGTTTGGACTCTCTGTCACTGCTGAGGCTTGAGTGGATTTTAATTAGCGCAAGGATGATTGTACTGATTATGACATGGGTGAGAAAAATCACTTTTTGTTGTTGTTGGAATATTTATGTAGGACAATACAAAGATCAGAGGATCAAACATTACAAATCTACTACTGTTGTAAAACATTAAGGTATGGTTAACATGGATATGCTTTTTCTAGCTATATATTATTTACATATATTTATGCATTTATTTTTAATTGTATTTCTTTCTTTTTTTCCCATAATCCTGAATGTTCAATAAAATGTATAGTATATTCTAAAATGTTTAATGTAATTGTGATTGATCACATCCAAAATGAAGAGTTACATAAGTTACTTAAAAAGTACTGTGTATATTTATATATTACATATATTTCTAAAATGTTTGTTTGACAGTACATATACTATGTAAACATACTTTTTATGTTGCATATAATTAATCATGATGAATCAATTTAACAGCCCTGATTTATTTAAGGGACTAAAATATTATTTTAATCAAGTGTTCAAATTTCAGGCAACAGACATACTGTGCATTAAAGTCTGTCAAATGCATAAATTATGCATTCATGTTAATGTAATTTTAGTTCACACCAGAATTTTGTATTAAAATAAACATAAGATGTGTATATTGTAGGTACTATATTATGGCTACTATTTCTAGTCATGTGTTCAGTTTCCTGGCCTTTTGTCTACACGCTCTGTATTATTCTCTTTATTATATAATATAGAGTGTGTACTTAATTGTGCAGTGTGACATATTCTGTACAAGCACACAATAGTCTTATATTAATGATTCAGGTACCAAAGATTAAATCTTAAAACGATCAGCATTACGCTTTTGTGTGTATATTTTAGGTGCTAAAATATGGTATTTTTAGTCTTGTGTTCAGTTTCCAGACAATTCCAGCTATTATTTATCCCCTTACTTTTTTGTAGTTCTTAATTAGTCTTTCAGTGTGACGAATGACTTAAAAAATATTTTCTGCAGCATAAATATTTAATGTAGCCCTTCAATTAATATGAGGTCATAAAAAGCATGAATAACAATTAAAAATATATATTTTAAATCGGTTGAATTTAAATCTATTATGCCACTTTTGATAGCCATTGAAATGATAGTCCAAATTTTCCTTCACAGTAATATTTAAAAAAAATAAATAAATAAATCAATGTTTATTCTCCTATAACAAAACCAGGGACTATTAGTATTATGCATTGAATTTTAAGCTCATACATTAACCGTCAGTCACTCTTCCATTGTAATGCAGCTCCATGCTTCCCCTTAATCTATCTGAGAAATTAAACAGTGTTTACTTTGGCTTAAAAACTAACTTAGTCATTTTTTTGTTCCCATTCATTAGTGATGGCAATTTTCTTTGTGCAGATGAGAGCAAGAGAGGATTGATTAAATTCAGCATTAAAAATGAAAAGTGTGCGAAAAGAAGGTCACCGAGTGACTTTGCTTGCTCTGAAGGGCTTTACAACTTTGTACAGTAAGAGGATATGATTCTGTGCATATATACACCATCATATAAATCAAACAACTCTTGATTGATTTCTCTCAAGGTGGAAGATTATGAATGAAATAAATCTGTCATTGGACATCCATCATCATACTGTCTATTCACATTTATTGGGTTAACAAAACTCACACAGTATCTCTACAGTGATATCTTATTCTATCTCTATATCTAGAGAAAGTCTCTACAGAATTAATCATATCTTTATCCTACAGCACCAGCTGTTACATAAGTGGAAAAAGCACTGGCATCTGTAGATAGACACGAGGAAAAAACATCATGGGAATCTGGCATATTTAGAAATCGGAGGTTTGCTTTTATCACATTTCTTCTGCTATACTCAAATCGTCTCTGTAAGCATGTTAACATGATAATCGCGGCGCACACATGACTGATCTGTCTTTATGCGGGATGTCTCTGCAAGGTAATTCCCTCGAGTTCACCCTGATATTGTGGCATTTGTCCAGCCTCCTTTCAGGAATGACCAATCATTTCCTGTTGTGACAGGCATTTAGATGAATGGGATCTTGTGCTTTGGTGATATGTCACCCGCTCTAACGGAGTCATGGTAATTATTGCGCTCTGGGGAACGTGATGTATCATCAACAGGACTCTTGATGCGCTGAGAAGATGCACCCTGCATATAGAAGCCGAGGTCAGGCCATTAGAATTGGGGTACTATCTAAAAAAACATCCAAAATGTGTATTACAGCAAGATTCGGCTTTGCTGTACACATGTTGCTTAGGAAGTCAATTATGTTGGGGTCACAGGAGTCAAATTCAATATTTAATTGAAGAAAATGCAAAAAACCCTGGTTCCCAATTGTAAAAGATTTAACTGTTTACTTTCCTCTGTGGTTTTGGGTTGTATCAACACTGTTTACTGTCCAGAATAGGATTTCAATAGTTTCATGCCTCTGGCAGACAGAAATTTGTCTCACAAACACATAAACCATATCTATCTTTGCCTATGATCCTGTGTTGTTTCTTTTAACTTCTGGATTTGTTTTCCAGGTTTATAGGATGAATTCATCTGATGAAGACATGTTTCAGCTCGACTAGCTTCTGCCTTGTTTCAGATAAGTTTGCACCAGAAATGCAACCTTTGACTTCAACAGCAAAAGAAGGGGAGTGCCTTCTCCACTGTAGAAGCTTGTGAGTCTATTTATTTCTTCTATCGTATCTATGCACGATTAGTATTAGGCACAATTTATTATTAGCATTTAGCATTTTCCTGTTGTCAAAATACTTGTGACCTATACTACTTCCTTGGGATTAAAATAAAATAAATTAATTAACATTTTTGTTGAGGTGTAAAATTCAGAGATGGACAGATGGATGGATGCAAGATCTGCCACTGTCCTAAACCCTGCCAGAATAAACATATGAAATTAGAGGGAGATTAGGGAGGGAGATTATCAGTGGTCTTGTATGTCTTCCAATATCTAATAATTGCTCCCACAGTTGATTTCTTTTTCTTTTATACTGATAACGAGTTCAAACAGATGCCATTAATATAGGTAATTAGTTGAGGACAGACAAACCTCTTAAAGAAGAAGTTACAGGTTTGTGAGAGCCAGAAATCTTGCTTGTTTGTAGGTGACCAAATACTTATTTTACAGAGGAATTTATCAATTAATCCATTTAAAATCCTACAATGTGATTTTCTGGATGTTTTTTCTTATTTTGTCTCTCATAGTTAAGGTATACCTATTATGCAAATTACAGGCCTCTCTCATCTTTTTAAGTGGCAGAACTTGCACAATTGGTGGCTGACTAAATACTTTTTTGCCCCACTGTATATATATATATATATATATATATATAATTGAAAAGATGCAGAAAGTTTGCTATATAGGATTAGTGTTAGGGTGAGGGATTATCTTTTACATTTTACATTTATAACTATCTATAACATGTATCCGTCTGTCTATGTATCTATCTATCTGTTTCTATCTATCTATAAACATACACACATATATGTATAAATATATATATATACATACAATAAATATATACACACACAGAAAAAAAAACCCTTGCAAAGGGTATGGTCACTACGACTTGTCTAAGTGCATATGTATAAACTGTCATTGATCTCAAATTGCTAAACTAAGCGAAACCTCCAGAATCACTCTAGAATATGAATAAAATATTCTGGGTTGCTACTGACGCATTTTTCCTGTCTCTTAAGACTAGTGTCAGCCAGCAAAAGGAGGCAAGTATTCGAGCCCAGTGATTTGAAAGCATTGGCCGACATCTCTCAGCTGAAAAGAGTAGCTTTAGACGCTAAGCTCATCCAGGAGACCTCAGAGCAAACTCTCTAAATCCCACCATTAACGTCCATGGATAAAGGTAACAATGATTCACGCTAAAGCCGATAGCGTCAGTCGGCAGCATTCGTCAGTGGTGGCATTCGGCTGTCAGCGCAGGTGATTCATTATGCTTAGCTTATTTTAATTAGCTTTCCAGCCACACAGCTAATTGGTCGCGGATCGTAAGCAGAAAAGAGTCTGTGTCTCGAGGCGAGGTGTTAAGGCGACTACAGCGCTTATATCAAATCTGATTTAAGTAATAAGCATTTTCAAAAGGCCAGCTGGCTATCAGTGCCAGGTACATGTCATGTGACCTTTTTAAAAGGCATGCGTGGAAATGTAGCAGTGATGCAATAAAGCGGCGTGTTCTAGCTCTCTGTGTCCCCCGTTTCTGTTGCCTCTCCTCTTCCATGAATTCAGATGAGCTAGATTTTGCTTTTATTGTGAGAAGAAAGCAATATCAGATCATAGGCTTCTGACAGCTTCAGGAAGGCGAGTTATTTGTGAGTATCTTATCAGCAGCTGTGGCAGCAGACGTATGGCGTGACTTTATCTGTGACAGAGGAAGGCATTGCGCACAAACACACACAAACAGACGTGTGCAGACACATGACGGAGGAGGGTCTCACACTCGCTCTGATCTGTTTACTTACAGGAGAACATGGAAGGAAGAAAAACACTCGTTTTGAGCACAAACGTGCTCGTTACAAATAGCAGTTTGTTCGTAGTCTTTATAATTGAGAATGCCTCAAGGCTGTGCTCAAAACCTGCTGCTGTGATTCTGATCACTAAAAAACAAACAAAACATCTATGAGCATGCTAATATCAGTATATGTACACACACACACACACA
>JAUMHI010000037.1:3080830-3098358 GCA_032359435.1 Enteromius unitaeniatus | reverse complement strand
TAGGGTCCGGGTCGGAACTAATACTCCGGGGATGGTTCCCGCTGCTGTCCTTCGGAGAGGGCCACAGAGGCACGATCTGTGACACATAGCTTACTTACTTAGTAATATTACTTATATTTGTCTTTACAAAGTAACACAATTTCCATGAATTTTGAAGCATAAACCTGCACCACGGTTGCAAGACTTCAATGTCATCAGTAAGCTTCCGACAACCCTATCAATATTTATTTAAAGTATACTAAGTGGAAAAGGTAGTTCCTTTTCAGGAACTCACACTGCATCTGAAAATGCTTTGGGAATGCCTCGGCGTGACTACGCTCTGAATCTGCTGTGAAATCTGTCCAATGAGGGATCGAGACGTCATATGCGGTGACGTCATGATCCTGGCTTAAAGCAGGTGCGGGTAATCGCTCATCAGCCTCTTTCATTCAGCGTTCTCTGTGTGTCTGTCGCAGCATTTAAAGCTCTCTGTTAGAAAGCAAAAGAAAGAAAGAAAACTAGTTTACAAAATGAGTCAGGATCAGGGATTCAGAAAGTGTGTTAGCCCATGTCATCGGTTTCTCACACCTAAAGACTCTCATCACATGTGTGTAGTATGTTTGGGAGAAGAGCACGGGGTAGCCATTCTTTAGAGAGGGGACTGCCCGTGCTGCAATGAATTGCCCCTGGCCACTCTTCGCTCAAGGAGAACTCTCTTTGCGGGGGGAGTTTTCGTCGGTGTTCCCTGTGGGTCAGGCCCTACTGTTGCTGAGGCAAACCGGCGCCTACACTCGTGAGGATCGCAAATTGATCTCAAGGAGGGAATGGAGACGGGTGTTCCCCTATCTCCTTCCCAGCCCCTGAGATCGGGCTTTGTGTTGGGTACAGAAGTGCCGTGAGCGGTTACTTCTCCCCGGGCAAGCCATGATATAAGACAATCATCTTCCTCCGAGAGTGTTGATGTTGTCAGCCTTGAGAGCCAGCCGTTACCTCAGTCACCATGCTATGATGAGCGACCCCCAGAGGAATGTGTGAGTGTGTGAGCTGATGTTAAGATCGAAAGATGTTCTTGTGCAGTCTTTTAATAAATATCATATTCTTGATATAACGCAGTTTCCGTGAGTTCTTAGATCTCATCCCAGTAACATCAAGCAGCTGCTTGGACGCAAAAATACTCAAATATGCCTATATCTGGTGGCCTTCTCTCCATCTGGGTCAAGTGCACTATACTAAATATTATATTTCAACTTTATTCTCATAGTATTTCTACTTTTATTCTTGTAATATTATGACTTTATTCTCGTAGTTTCGACTTTAATCTCATAACATTACGACTTTATTCTCGTAGTTTTAGATTTTTTTTTTTTTTTTTGGTGGCACTAAAGCTCCACAGTAATTATACTGTGCTTTAAATAAAATTTTCTCACATCTCCTCACATTATTTCTTACCTGCTGCCTCAGTGGCAGCCACTAATGGGCCATCAGGGGAGTGGTCTTTGTCTCTTCAGGTGTGACTCTGTGAATATTAATGGCCATTCACACCCCCTCACATACGAGCCTTTAGCCACAAAACATGTCTTTTAAAATTTAAAACATTATATTGTTTTTTGTGATAAGTAATTGAAATGATTTTCACATCATTCTGAAGTAAATTTTCTAGCCTAATAGCCTGGTTACTTCCAGTATTGTGCATTACTATTAATTGTGTGTTTCATCGCCTTATTTCAGCTACTTTTATTTTCACAAAACGTACTAACCACGCATATTTTTTTCCTAAAAAATGCAAACATGTAAATTAATTTTTGTCACATATTATTGTAGTGCAGTTTGTGCTGATTACAAGAAAAATACAGGTTGGTCAATGATATGTTCTAAGTAGCTGAAAAAAAGCACAAATATCATTGCATGTCCAAACATCTCAACTGCCCCAAAATCACCTCAGACCTCAGAGGTTTAAACACCATAAAGTACGGTTATCTCATCGAATTAAAAGAACGGCCACCGTATTTCAATGGAGTGATCCCCACAGTAGTGGGCTCACGCCATCTGCTGGTGTTAGAATGAGAAGTAACCACTCTCTTAAAAAAGGGGGCCATCGAGGTGGTCCCGCCTTATAGCAGAGTGGGGGTTTTTACAGCCCATATTTTGTGGTGCCAAAAAAGGACGGAGGGCTGAGGCCCATTTTAGATCTCAGGCAATTGAACCACTCAGTCAGTTGGCTGAAGTTCAAATAGCTTACATTAAAGCAAATAATGGTTTGTCACAGTAGACTTAAAAGACGCATATTTTCATGTGTCAATTCATCCGTCACACAGAAGGTTCCTCAGATTTTTGAACTATTGTTCACGCAGCACGGGGGCGTGGTCTTATTAAAAGATAATGAGGGAGATGCAAAAGACTGGACATCGCGCTGGTTGCATGTGAATTACTTTTTCACAGAATATTTGTTTTCGATTAGACCGTCTTAGTGTAATAGTAGACATATCAAGCTTTTTAGATATATCTCTCATGTCGCTGTGTGGAGTTTTCGGTGAGTTTCAGTTTCATTTTAATGACTCATTGCTCATTGAAGATCACGCAGACCAACGCGGCAGACAGCGCACCCTGTATGTTTTCTTCATTTTCGAAATGCACAAAGTTGTGTTGTTATTATATGTGTATACAAATTAAAGTAGACCCTTCACAGATTTGATTGATGTATTGCTCTTATCTGTACGATCAAAACTCAGTGTGTAACTGAAGTTCTTATTGGCATCATCAGGAGAAGACACCTCAAAACGCACGTATGCGTTTGCCGACCCCAGGGGGTTAATGTACTATTACAGTTATTAGTTTTTTATGTGTCTAAATTTTTTTTATGTTTTTGTCATTTTACATTTCTTTCTTTCTTTTATGTTTATCCAGTTTTAGTTATTTTAGTACTATAACATTAAGCAAAAATAATAAATGTTGCCTTGGCAACTAGCTGAAATTATTTAATTTTTAATTTAATTCTATTTCAGTTAATATTTGTTTAATTTAAAATAATGTTTTTTTATTTAATCAAGGATAATAACCCTGTTTTCACCTAAAATAATTTGGGAGAAACACAAAATAGAAAGTAATATAAATAAAATTGTTGAGGTTATATGATGACAGGATATTTAAAACACTTGGTTTCTATTCATGAAGTGTTGTGCTGAGCAGCCTCCCCATCTCATTGGTCCAAAATCTCACACCACATAGGGGTTTATTATTAAACATCAAACATCTTCTGATAGGCTATGATTTTGTTCCAACAGACAGACAAATTTAGTTTAGGAAGAAAAGTTTCATGCTAAAATCTCAAACTCCTGGCATCTTGGCAGATCTGAGAATAGTTTAGGACATTGTTGAGATGTCTCCTGAAACTTCACAGGAGGTGTACTTGAGTTTGCCAGGGCTTTCTTCCTCAGGAAAAAAAAAATCAAAGAAGCATGAGACACAAGTCTGCAGTTGCTTTGCATTTAATGTCATTGTCTAGGAGAAACAATAGAGATATTATAAAATATCTCGTTTGCGATTTTTCTATCCTACGGGATGGACACCTTAAAGAGATTTGACTAAGTGAATTTGCCTAAGATGATCGCTTGAAGCATTTTCAACAAAACTATCAGTGTGCTTTGAAATTGTATAGCCCTGAAAGCACTACAGATATCGCTTGCACCATTTATACTGCGGTAAAAAGCTGGAAACTAGCTGTGGGTGTCGGAATCGCCTTCAGCCTGTCTGCTGTCCCGGCCTACGTAGTGTCGAGAGATGGCAGGCAGAGTAAATTGAACTGATCTGTGTTGATTAAGGTTGAACAGAGGGCAGAAGAGAGCAGGGACGCGAAGGTCACCCCCTTTATCTATAATCACATCACAGCGGAGCTCTACTGGTGGATCAGCGTCTCATAATTACTCATTATTCATGAGTCGGTCAGAGAGAGGGATTCACATGATGTACTGGTCCCTTGCGATCCTGAAATGGCAGCTACAGGAGATGTTTAGTCAGAATAATGACATAAATGTTAATCCCGATGTTCAGACGGGTAATGAACCACCTGTGTTTGTTCCTGGCTGTTAAAACACGCCCGACTAAAATGCAGAGATTAAAGGTTAAAAACATCCTTGCTCATCAAAATATGTACGGCTTGTCATGTGGCCTCTTTTCGATGTCTGCCGGATCATGCGGTTTTAAGGGATCAATATTCAATCCTTCTTATTACAGATTAATCCCTGAATATCCCAGCTTCATTAAAACTATATCTGACTGTTGTTATGTTCAGAATGCAGTGCTGTAAAATACTTTGCATTCTGAATTAACCATAAAACAGTTGCATTAAAAAATATTTGAAATAATTTTCTGCATTTTCACATTTTTAAATTGCAATTTGCTACATGCAAACCTAATCTAGTTGTTTAATAAACCTGGCATTGTGCATTATGAATATTATGGGTTCTTTGGATAAAAAAGTTGGCAAAATGCATAAATGTAAATATGCTAGCAGTCATACCATTTACTAAAACACACAATCTGATTGACCTCAGCTGATTCTGTAGCCAAGGAGCCAGTTGCTTGCTTGCTCAATTTATGGTTCAGTGTTTGCCGTAAACTTGTCCTGCAGCACAAGTTTCTCTCAAACCCTCCACCTCCCCAGCACCACCTGTCTTGTTCGGCTAAAGGATTTGTAAATTGTTATTCATGCATTGGCAGGCATATTTTACATACTCACAGTGGCATGTTTGGATCTATTGGCAGTTTAGCAAATAAATCTAGTCAGTCAAAATCAGACATGTTATTTCAAGAGTTCTTATAATGGAAATGATTTCAATGTCAACCTCTTATATTGTGCTTTGTTCATCATGAAGTGATCATGTTGGCATTCATGAGTAAATGTGAGTAAATAGACAATTTTCCTTCTTTTGGTAAACGTATGATATCTGTCCTTGTAAATCTTTTTGTTGTACAGTACATTTTATAAAGTTTATTAATATTATATCAGCACACTGAACATGCTTATCTTGTGATGTGAAGATGTGAAGTATTATCTGAATTAGCTTTTAATGCGGAAATAACCTCAAGGACATTCTTTTTTGTACAACGATTGCATCAGTGTTTCCCACACTAAGGTCCATGATTACACATGATTATTACTGCAAAAGGAACAAAGCAAATGACCACAGTTCATAAAAAGAGTCCTATTTATCCTTTGGTAAATCATGTCCCTTTCAATCGGAGGTGTCTAGGGGACCAGAATAGATAGTAGTCAAATTCATCATTGCCTCATATCTCATATAGAGTTCTGCTGCAGTGCACACAGTTTATTACATTGCCTCATGAAGCTGTCTCCTCAAAAGTGTTCAGAGAGAACGAAGCTCATTCAAATGGCTTTGATGCCGATCTGAAATTCTATTGCATTGTGTCAAAGAAGAGCCAAGTCCCAAGATGCCTGCTGCTTGAAGCGCCATCCTTCTCTATTGTTTTTTTGTCAAACAGTTTAAATACTATTGTTAGCTGTTGGGAGCAAGAAGAGTTTTCAGTCCTAAAAAAAGAAGGTAATATTGAGGTTAACACAACATTGCACTTAGTTTAATGAAGAACAGACAGAGAAATGGCACATTGTGTCACTGCTCCAGATTCGTGTTGCTCACCCACCTTAAGCGTAGCTCTTTTAGAGAAAGACAAGGAGCAGAAGATAAAGGTGACAGCTAAAGATATACATTGGCATGATAAAAAAGTTAAGTCGTCTTCTTCTAAGACACATTTCCTTTGGCACTGTGGCCCCGGCTGTGGAGCCAAGGCAGTCATTATGGGTGAAAAACTGTCCCGGTTCAGGGCCCTGACTTTATTGGAATTGCTCGTAAGTGTCACTACGTCACACTTGTCCCCCGAGGTGTATTACTCCATGGTGAAATAAGTGCTGGGTGATAAAAGAAAATGCTCTATAAGACGTATCGATGCCAGAGGGAGCCCGCAAATGCAGAAACGGCCCTGCACAGCTGTACAGACAATATATCGGCAGAAATAAAATTGGCTTTGAGCAAGCCGGTGGAACACAGGTTTTCTGATCAGAGAATGAGAACTTTATGAGCTTTAAAGCCTTAACCAAGAACTGAATGAGTAGAGACAGTTCAATTTTTTTTTAAATGCCAAATGACGTTGGATCTGAAATCTGAAAACATAAAAAGTAACCAGTGTAGTTGGATTCTGTTATACAAATACTGACTTATATGCAAGCTCATTCAAATTTCATTGCATTAAAGTGTGGTGAATTAAAAGAATGCAAACTTTCAATCAGCATTGCTGTAAATCGAAGTAGAGGTTTTGCACTTTGCATGTACTGTATTGCATGTCAAATTATGTTTTAAAAAAGACACTGCTGAGAAATATGTCATTTACCTCCATTGCAGTCTCTGTAAAAATGTTGCATAGTCAAAGTCTAGCACTGCATTCTTCTAATGAGCCTGTTCTTGTAAGTAAATCAAAAACATGCATTTTTTCATAGATGCAATCTATTCCAACATTCAAAACTGAATATTTTTTGGTGAATCAACAACATGCAGAGAAACCTGTATAATTAGATTTTCCGAAAGAGTGAATCTTTTGCACCAATTCTTTTCATTGAGGAAAAATAAAAAAATTTTTGCAAACACTGCAAAAAAGGCTTATCTTAATTAGTATTTTTTACTTTTTTTCTAGTAAAAAAAACCCTAAAAATTAATTAACTAGACAAGCAAAATTACATAAAATGTTTAGTCTCGTTTTCAAGGGGGAAGAATTAATCAAATGCATTTTTATTAAAATGACTATATAATTATCTGCCAGTAGGGGTAAAATATTCTTGTTTTAAGAATAATTTACTTCCCCCACTGGCAGATTATTGTTGTAAGCTAAATGCACTTCATTTACTTTTTTTTTTTTTTCTTATCTTATGTCATCTTTAAGTGCATGTTTTGATAATAACAAAGTTTCGGGAGGAGCGGTAATTCGAATTAATCACAGCTGTTCCTCATCCCCTAATCTATCTCCTCGTCATGATTACCCAACCACAGGCACCTTACCAACTATAAATAATGCCATCTCCTTCCCGTCCACATCTCACTCTTTTGCAAACCCTCCTCCTCCCCTACTCCTCCGTTTTGCCATATTCCTTATTCGGGGGGCAGTCGGAGGCTAGCCGGGCATCGAACCCTTGCCTTTGCTAGGGCTTGGCCCACCAGGGTTAGGGGCTTGCAGCTCTAGCGGCTTGCTTCCCAGACAGCATGCCAAATCTGCTTCATCCAAATCTATCAAACTTATTCAATTAACGAGAA
Source organism: Enteromius unitaeniatus (assembly GCA_032359435.1). Lineage (NCBI taxonomy): Eukaryota > Metazoa > Chordata > Actinopteri > Cypriniformes > Cyprinidae > Enteromius > Enteromius unitaeniatus. The sequence goes on along the minus strand of JAUMHI010000037.1, from coordinate 3,091,063 downwards.
AGAGCAAACTCATGAAGTGCATGTTTTGATAATAACAAAGTTTCGGGGGGAGTGATAATTCGAATTAATCGCAGCTGTTCCTTATCACCTAATCTATCTCCTCGTCATGATTACCCAACCACAGGCACCATAAATAATCTCATCTCCTTCTCGTCCATATCTCGCTCTTTTGCAAACCCTCCCCCTCCCCTACTCCTCCGTTTAGCCATATTCCTAATTCGGTGGGCAGCCGGAGGCTAGCCGGGCACCGACCCCTTGCCCTCGCTAGGACTCGGCCCACCAGGGTTCGGGGCATGCAGCTCTACCGGCTCGCTTCCCAGACAGCACACCAAATCTGCTTCATCCAAATCTATCAAACTTATTCAATTAACGAGAAAGAGCAAGGAAAGAATTTGTAGATTTTGGACAATTTTTTTTTTTCCAAAATGACAAAATGTAGTAAATAAATCCTAATTTAAAAGTTCTTAGACACTTTTGACTAGAAACAAGACAAAAATAATAGTAATATAAGCCTTTTTTGCAGTGCATATAGCAAATGAGTTAATGCACATGATGAGCTTTTTCAGTATTGTTTAGAATAAATCAATTAAATGTGTTACCACGTTTTGTTTGTATTGTATTGTTTATATTATATGCAAGGTCAGCTGCATTTAGTTTTTACTGCCTAGAAAAAAATGTCTGAAATGTCTGTTTTGAACAGATTTGCAGCATTTGTTTTAAATGTATTTATTATTAAAATAATAGTTCATTGTTTGTTAATGGTACCTAATGCATTAGCTAATGCTTACAAATCAAACCTTATTGTAATGTGTTAACCAAACCACTCTGCTTTTAAGGAGGATTCTGTATTGTATAATAGGAAGAGTCAGAATTTGTCCCATGAGTTTTATGAACATGGAACTTTCTTGGCTGTAATAAAACAGTGTTTGGAGTTTCTCCTCTGACAGGTTGAAGCAGACAAATGAGGAGATTCACAGCCCACCTGAAGCCCAGGAGAATGCCGCCCGAGCAGGCATGCCAGCGGAGGCCCCTGCTAATTATCAGACCCCTCTTCATGACTGACATCTGCCTCCTACCCCTCTATTAGGACATCACCAGGGCTTGAGGAAAAAAAAGAAACCACACAACAACAAGGGTTTCCACTATGCTCTGTAACCACAACATTGTGACTGTGAAGGCGGTATCTGTTTTTATTTTACACAATTATTGATGTATTTTTAGTGCATTGATTCTGTTGTGGGTTTATGGTGTGATAACTAAGGGCCATCTGATGTCGGATGCGGTCTGGTTTATGATGAGAGGCTTTCTAATCAGCAAGATCAATGCAAAAAGTAATTTATTCAGGGTCATAAGCTAATTGGTGCCAGTTCCCTTTATCAACGATATTTCTCAAATGTGTGTTCATATTTGTTTGTATTATGTACTCATGCAGTTATTTTAAGAAATACAAAGCCTTTTTAATGTGTTCCCTTTTTCTTTAACTCTAAGTAATGACAAAATATGAACTGAAATCCAAGTTCAGCTGCAATTATTACAGCATGGTGCCTAAACAGGTAATTAATTCTCCATTTTCTGGCCTCCTGATGTGAGAAGTATTACTGATGTCGGCTCTGGAGACTGTGAGCATGGTGATGGTTCGTCTGTCGAGCGGCTGCCCTTTGGTGACCTTGTCCGTCTGAGGTATCTGCGGCTCAGTGGAGCGTTTCTTGGCCGTCTCATGCTCGATCAGTCCCAATGACGGAACACAGCACCCGAATGGTTCCGCATGGCCATAAGGGGTGCTGGAGTCAACCCAATCCGACAGCCTAGCTCACTCCTCTGGTCTAAGGGTCAACGCTGAGGTCATTCAGCACCTAGAGTCACCCTGGGTAGGATGCAGTCATGACGTGAATAGTCCCTGGATGTCCTTTAAATTGCCATAGTGCACAATCAATCAGTCACTTTTATTTATATATATATATATATATATATATATATATATATATATGTATGGTGGTGAAATATATATATTATAGCCATGTATATATATATATCAGTGTCGGCTACAGGTCTGTCAAATAGGGGAAGCTCGTTTTCGGCCTACATCATAAATTGTGTATATTTGTGTGAAATGTATGATGAAAATCAAGCAATTTCGCCAAGGAAATATAAAGAAATAGGTTGCAGCAGTTTCAGCAGAGACGCTGAGCGTACGTGGGCGGGACATAATCGACAGCGTTTATCCAATGACCGTCTAGTTTTAAAGCAGCCACATGGACATTGGACACTGGGCTTCGACGGGGAAATGCACTGTGGCGCTACGGGTTTATCTGCAGCCAGTACTAACTCAGTTAGAAAATCAGCAAACTCTTTAATAAACTTTAATTGTACAGTAGCCAGTACAAACATCACAGGGGATTTATCATATGTTTCTCTAGATACAGTTACATGCAGCACTATAACTTCAAACGAATTATATTTAAAGCCTGCCTTCTGAGAAATACGGAGAATATTGCTATAAATTGTAGCAACACCACATCCATTGCCTTTTGGACGTGGCTCATTTTTAGAGCAGTAATCTTGGGGTGTAGACTCATTTTAAGTAATGTATTCATCTGGTTTTAGCCACGTTACTGTCAAACAGAGCAAATCTAGGTTATGATCTTTGATCAAATCATTTTAAAAAAATCCACAGTCCAATCCCGCCGTGCCGTAAGTGCAGAACGATAAAGCTGACACCGGACCTAGGGGAAACCCGAGGGCACGCATGTCTCAAAAGCATATAATTGTCCTCTCACTTTATAGGCGTATAGCCTGGGCTCACAGCTGGAGCGGAAGATGGCCAATATAATTCATATTATAGTAAGATAATAAAGGTAAAGCTCACAAACTGAGTTTACTGTTTGAATGACGCCGGTCAATACAGCAAATACACAGATATATAGAGCTGAATTTGTTTGCTTGGGACACAGTGCCAACACGCAACAAATGACATCTTCTTTATCAATGAATGAGCTCGCTGCTGGGGTAATAATGGCCAACAAAGAGAGACAAAAAGGCCAGCGGGCCAAAATAGCTGTTTGAAAGTGCTTCAGTGCAGCAAACCGTCTGCATTCAGCACCGTGGGCAGGTCCCATGTGGGGACAGTGCGAGGGCAAGGGGGGCTTCAGCCACCTAGCGCCTCTCAGAGAATGGATGATTAATACAACTTTGCCCACTGTTTGTCCTGCTATAAGGTCGTGGTGGGCTGTTATGGCCACAACATAAGCCTCAGTGTGGAGAGGGAACGACCCATGTCCAGCAGGTGTTGTAAAAATGACAGTATCAGCGATACTTCACACTTTTTCTGTGAGGGTTTTCACTGCCCTCCTTGCACTACCTCGGAAAAACTGTGTATTTCATGGCGTAAACGCGTCTTGTAGACGGGGCCCTAGCCTGTGAAATGGTGTTAAGTACACTCTCTGGGAGGTTTACAGGCTCCCACTGAGTGGCCACACGTGGGGAGCCCACAGCTCGTGCTGTGGGTGCCAGATCGTGCCCTGGGCCTGAGAAAGAAGATCTCGTCTCAGGGGAATGGAACACGGGGCTGCTGTCAGCATCGCATGCAGGTCCGTTATCCACGACTGGTTCCTCCAGAAGTGGGCTACCAGGAGGCGTCTGTGACCTTCCTCCCTTACATGGCTGATGACCTAAGTTATCAGGGCCATCGGGGGAAACACATAGAGGGAAAGGTTGGGCCAATCCTTGGCCAGTGCATCCATCTCCCTCGTGAAATATGCTGAGCAGCTGTGACTGTCCCTCAGTTGCGGTAGGAGGACACAACACGCATGCCATACTGCTATAATTTTCAGGTAGTTGATATGCAGGCTGCCGTCTCTCTCTGACCACAGGCCCAAGGCCGGAGAGCCTTCGTGTAGCACGCTGAATTAGACCCAGCATTTTCTAAAAAGTTTTCAGTGGGCAAGGGCTCGCGGTTTGAAGTAGGATGCGCATCTCGCTATGCTCGCGGCGCACTCCTGTGAAATAGCCACTTTCATTCACTGAGTGTATGGCTGTGCCCAGGAAATCTATTTGTTGGCTGGGCAACAGCCTGCTCTTGCGAAGATCACTCTGAGCCCGTCTTAATGAACTAATCGTCGAGGTAATTCAAGACGCGTATTCCCATCATTCTCAGAGGGGATAGTGCCGCGTCCATGCACTTCATAAAGTTGTGGGGGAGAGATCAGAGGGAAGGACCATGTATTGATATGCTGTCTCCTCAAAGGCAAATTTGAAGAATGGCCTGTGATGAGGGGCTATTTGTACATGAAGTACGCATCTTTCAGGTCCAATGAAAGGTCTGTTATCAGGATCGCGCAGCCCGAATGAGGCTATGTCTGCATAATTTATTTAGACATACTCAGTCTCAGCTGCGAAATACACCCAGTTCTCACCTGAAAGGGGAGAGCATGAGAGAAGCAGCGAGTATGCGACGACCGCACCCTTTTAGAGCGCTTATGAGAGAGTGTTTTTTCAAGAGCGCTAAGAGGACAGCGCAGCTCGCAAAGAAAGGTGACTGACCCTATATGAAACACACACTGAGGTGGCGGATTATGGCATTATGTCTGCATAATGCACTCACACATACTCAATCTCAGCGTGAAAAACCGCTTTCATCTTATGAGGGAAAGGAGTGAGAGTGTGAGAGAGTGAACGCATGAGGAGCAGCGGGAGAGGGGAGAACGCGAGCATATGCTGGCGTGCGAGCCCTCAAACCAACTGCTTAACTGTTCATTTTTGCTCAGACAGCCGAGGAGGATAAGCAGCTCATAAGGGCTTATTTACTCCTGTAGGCAGAGCAAAGACACACCCGAAGCCCGTGTTCTCATACTCCGTACTTTGTGAGAACAAGCGAGCCCTTTTAGAGCGCTTATGAGAGAGAGCGTGCACGGTAGAATGTGAAGCAGCCTGTCCACTCATGCCCTTTTTCCAGAGCGCTATGAGGACGTGAGGATTCTGGCGGGTTTCGACGAGAGTGACGCCCATTGGTCGCTCTAACATAGCGCTCTGCCGATTGGTTTAATCTAAACCACTGCAAGTGACCAATGGCCATTGCAGTTTCACTGCATGATTGAATAGGCTTCAGTTAGGAGGAAAATAGGAGTATTTGCCATAGTAGAGTACACAGAGAGTACGAGTGAAGTATTGACAGGGAACAATAAATGAAATGGAGCGAAAAAAGAAGAAAAGAAAACAATAATTGACGCGAAAGAAAAGCTAGCCGGCAAATGAATGCCAATGAGCTGCACTCACGCTTTTTACATTAAAATCGATCGATCAACAATCATATATGCTTGCTATATAATATAGGAAATATGGAGGGAGTTAAGTTTTATGTTATCACTTTAAACAACAGAGAGTAAAATACACAAGCTACATATCCGAGCTACAAACATTCAACATTCAACAAAACTCTCAGCAGAACAGCAGGCAGGAGCAATCGATAAAGCACAAGGACAGGTTCAATCAAAATTTAATGCAAAATTGGGCATGCTACTTTAATAGCAGTACATGCCAATTGTGCATTCTTGAAAGTATGTATTCTTGTAGTACTTAAAAATATGTTTAAGTAAAACAAGCTGTTTGTAGTGGCAAATAAATAACAATCCATAGTAATTGTTGTGCATTCTTAAAGAATAATATAAAATATCAGTTATATACATTATATACAGTAGTTATGTGTATTTGCAAAAGTAATGCAAGCTATTTGTAGTGCTAGCAAAACTGTAGTCCATACTAGTATGTACTAAATAGTAGCGATCTGCTTTTATCATTTAAAATCCTTTAGTAATCTTGGAAACCAAAACACTAGTGTATTTGTAGCAGTACATGCTGATTGTTGTGCATTCTTTGATTATACAGTACTGGTTATTTACATACTCGTTAGTAGTACACTAATGCTAAGATATAATGTGTATTTAGTGAAATAATTAATGCAAGCTTAGCGTAGTACATTCTAGTGTTCAGTTCAATTCAGTTTTATTTATAAAGCCCATTTAAAATTAACATTAGTTGCCCAAAGTCCTGTACAAGGAGTTTAGAAAGAAAAATGAAAGCAGCATACAGATTTAAAAGCAAAAAACATGGATTTGAATTCATCTAACGTAGAAGCAGTTCTGACAGGTAATGTCAGGCCATTCCACAGCTTAGGGCCAGCTACTGCAGAGGTTCTGTCTCCCCTGTGTTGCAGGCACAAAAAAAGATGACCATTTTTGGGATCTATAGTAAGTGACCTAGAAGGAACAATTAAGTCAAATGTAAACAAATAACAGAAATTCGTGGTCAATTCAGCATTGGACTGGCAGCAAAAGCCAAGAACATAGGATTAGTGTGATATGATCTCATTTACAGCCACCCACGAGTAGACAGGCAGCTGGGTCATTTGATAATAAAAGTAGTGCAACACACAACATTTACTCATAATTGAACCCTGAGGTAGCATATGTAATGAAAATAATAATGGTACTAAAATCGATCCCTGGGGCGCACCACTAAGTTGAGTCACTGAGGTTGAATGGACACCTAAACTGACAGGAAAAAACTTTTATTTGACAGAAAAGTTTGAAACAATTTCAAAACTGTACCTGGGATACCAATCGAGCATTCAAGCCTAGATAAAAGAATCCTCTGATCCGAGAAGTCAAGCTGAACTCAAATCTAACAGCACTAATGCCATGGTATCACCAGCGTCTGTGATCATTAAAATATCATTTTGAAAACTTTTAAAAGAGCAGACTCAGTGCTCTGAATGGTTTTGTGAAGGGCTTTAGTGTTAGTACAATCTAAGTGCAGTTGGAAATACATGCCAAAAAGTAGTATTTGCATTTTTTGAAAATCAACTTTAAAAAACGCAACACTGTGCATTCAAAATATTTTAATGTAACAGATGCTTAATTCCATCATAAAGATACTATTATAGATTGTATTTATATTCTAAATTTTATCATATTTTAGTTTTTTATATAATATTTGTAAAGTGTTTAATATTTTTAAATATCTATATTTTAATGTTTTTAATAATTTTAATTACATTTTGTTTCAGTCTCATATTTAATTTTAATTGTTTGAATTTTTTATTTTATAAATTGTATTCATTTTTTTATTAATTTTATTTTTGTATCTATTTTTTTTTAGTTAACATTTATTTTACCCAACAAATTGATGTTTTTTCTATTTGAACTCTAACCCAGTGTAGTACTAAGTAGCAGTAGACTACAAACTAGTTACATACAACACATGGTACAGTACATGTTGGTACATACTAGTTGCAATGCATACAACTAAGTCAGCACAAATGCTAGTGTGTGTATTCAAAATGGTTATGGATATTCAACTAAAGGTGTGAATATATGTGCTCTTTCTTTGAAAGGTCCTAAATGGTTTGCAGTGCAAGGAACAGGAGTTGTGCCCTCAGCTCCTTCTGAAGACAGCCATCAGATACAACAGGGTGAAGCTGCCTTCAGTTTCCATGGAAAACCAAGTTAGTAGAGCCCGTGCAACATGGTTCAGAGGCTCAAAAAAATCTCAAATGAACTGATGTAACAATCTGCACACAATTAATTCTCACAGTGCTTTCAAATTTTTGCTTTGTAAATGAATGCCTTCAGTTCAGAACCCCATAGTTTACTATATACTTTTCTAAATTACTATTCTCGAGGCATACAGATGTGTTTTATGTCACTGTACAGTTGCTAAGATGAATTTTTGTTGCATACAGATGATATTTTCATTGCTAATCTTTAACAGTGTTCAGCGGATAAGCTGCAATGTAGATACCATGTCTATACTTTTACAGTAAACTATATATATATATGTATATGTATATACACATATGTATATAAACCATAATTTCTTTATGCTGTATTAGGTGACTTATATTTGACGTCACAGCTCAGGGTAGCTTCTGGTAAAAGGCTTGGGATGAGACTGACATAAATGGAAATGTTGTACTGTAGATTTGTCCAGGTTTTATTGTAGATGTTGTTGTGCTCAGTGCACTGTTGTGTAAATATGTCAAACTCTGACCCCTAGTGTTGGATTGTGATACAGGGTTACTGTTTGGGAACCTTAATATGAACACAAGAGGGATGATTCACATTCACTGCTGTAGAATGTTATGTAATTTAAAGCACTTGGACTGAATGGTTTGTGATTTGAAACTATGGCCGTATGCTCTAAAAGACAAACCTTGAAACTATAATGCTTTTGGTTACCATTTGTGCCATTTAGTTTGCTTGATTGATCGATTTATTTTCTTCACTTCATGCAATATTTTTGCACGGTGTGGCCAGGCACTAATCAGAGTGACCACATGTTATGGTGACCAGATTTTAGAAATGGAAATCAAAACATTTCCTATTCAGTGTTCAAAATATAATTCAAATCCCATTTATCTATTAATGAATTATTCATTAATAATGCTCTTTTGTGTGATTTTGTTAAATAATACTCCTACTAATAATAAATGATAATAACAATTACTTTAATATTTAGTTTTAATTCGTGATAATTAAATTGTTAAATAATAATAACAGTAATAGTAATTGTTCTTAATTACAATTATACTATTATCATAATTAATCATTTTTATAATGTTTGCAAAATGACCCTTACTAGTTTTAATCCAATTTACCAATAATTACACTGAGAAAATATTTATAATAAACACTGCAAATAGCACACAGATCAAACCAGTATTACATTAATTATAAACAAATTTAATAAATATGCACATTTGATACATAGAACTGTATTTAATACATATTTTAGCATTGTCTACTATTGTACCTACTATCTTTGTTTTAAAAAAATACTGTAAAAATAAACATAAGTCATAGGAACCTTTTTTCAATCTTTTAGTAATTTTTTTAATTTTCAGCAGCAGCTGAACTGAACTTGAAAGAGATGGATAGGTTTTACAGTATAGTAACATAAAAAACTTTAACATACACTTTTTAAAATGGATCTGAACTAATAGGCTTGTTTTAGTCTCATTTTGAGATTATGCTTTCTACAAATGTAACTGTTTTCATGAAATGTGAAGCAGATTAGTATCGTTTTGAATGTGACTATTTTGAATGTGTGCTAACATTATTGTCTGGCCATCATTCCAGCACTACATTTACCATTGTCAAAATATTCATTTTAGAAATCAAGTCCCTTTACTGCTTGAGGTTTAACGCTCCCACTGATGATAAAACGCCATGTGCTCAATGTGTATTTGCAGGTATCATAAGGGAAAAGTGCATTTTCTTTCATCTGGTCCACATTTTTCTCAAAGCTATTCTCCAGTGGATCGAGGGCAGATGTTTCTCTCAATAGCTCACATCCCTTTAGCATAATGATCAAGTGCAGCTCCGGCTAAATATTTGATAGTCGAGCCCAGTGCGTATATATGTGTGTGTTTGATGTTTGTTTGGTCCTGCCACACTGGGGCTGTTTGAGGTCAGATAAACGCTGTTCCTGATTCCACAGGAGGGAAAACACAACCCCGGATGCTCCTCACGATAGGCCGGGAGATTGTTTGAAAAAGCTGTAGTTCAGATAAACACCCTGAATATGAGTAACCAGAAAAAAAAAGCATGTCAAAACACAGCAACAAGTTCTCGCTTCTGTCTCCTATCAAGAGAAACATGTTCTCTCTGCCCCGGGAACGGGTGCTCTCATCCGTGTTAAACAGTCGACTCCCCCCTGAGAGCCGGGGTAAAGACAGAAACTGAGCGAGTATCCTGAAGGCTAACCGCTCGCTCGTATCCCGCAGAGAGCAGCGACACCATCCGCAGCTTTCTCTGATCACTCGAGCGGAATGCAATGGATCTCACTAACCATACCCCGTTCTCCAGCGGCGCTCCTGATCTAAACGATACCGCTGGGTGGCATTTTCATTGGCCGAAGGTCTCCTTGGGTGTTTGATATACATATAGACTCCCTGCTGCTGTTCAGCTGTTTCACCCATTACAGTCTGTTTAGGATTTTACACGTGGTTGGTAATTTGTGGATTCATTACGACCTTCTGCATGCTAAGAGATTACTGACATTACAGAAGTAATATGTATTTGCTCAAATAAGGCAAGCTATTTGTAGTGCCAACTAAAAAGGACTCCATTCTAGTATGTGCTAAAAAGAAAATTTTAATTTAACTATTATAATTTGTATTATGTTTTTTATTGACTTTATCAAATTTAAATGTGTTTTAGTCATTTTAGTATTTCACAG
>JAUMHI010000037.1:3069704-3080312 GCA_032359435.1 Enteromius unitaeniatus | reverse complement strand
ACTATTATAATTTGTATTATGTTTTTTATTGACTTTATCAAATTTAAATGTGTTTTAGTCATTTTAGTATTTCACAGAAATATTGCCTTGGAAAATAGCTTATTTATATATATATATGTGTGTGTGTTAATTCCTACTTATTTTCAGGTAATTTTTTATGGTTTTAGTTATTTTAGTTAACTGTACTGTATAGTACATGCTAAGTAGTGGCAAACATTCCAGTAATCTTTGTTTTACTTGCAACTTTGAAAAAATAGAATCTTTTTATACTGTACAGATCCTGCTGGGTGGCATTTCCTTGGCTGAAGACCAACCTTGGGTGTTTAATATGCAAGCCTATGGACTCGCTGCTGCTGTTCGGGTGTTTCACCCGCTATGATTTACAGCCTGTTCTGGATTTTGCAAGTGATTTGTAATGGCACACGCGTTAGAAGTGGATTTATCAAGACCTCCTGCACGCTGACATTTTGGAGCATGAAAACCCTTCCGTCCCATCCATGTCTAACCCGCTCGCTTACAAGTGATTAGCGACTTCATTACCCATGAGCCACTCCGTCACTCGGGATAGGCCTGTTTTGGGCAAGTGTATGCCGGCGGTGATGGACAGGGAGTGACGTCAGCCTCGATGCTAATGGGGTGGGCATTTGAGAGCAATTTTCCCAATCTGCGTAGAGTCGCTGGGGAATCATTTAATGGAAAATCGTTATGCAAATCCAATGTAATTAAAACGGGAACCACATGACTCAGAATCTGGAGAGTGTGTGTGTGTGTGTGTGTGTCGTGGGTGTTAATTTACATCATTAAGCAGGCAAATTAGCAGTAGCCGGAATGAGCAGCTGATTATTTTAGGTTCATGTCTGATAATGTGTTGGTGGGATAAAAAAGGGCCATAACAATTCCAGGACGTTCAAGCTGAACCTTATTCGTGAAATATACTTGGCAGCGAAAGGGCCCTTATTTTGGAGTCACTTAAAAGGGATTTATTCTGTGCATTAATGATAGTTTGGATGGATTATTGTGCTGTTGGTTAAGAAGCCATGCGCAAAATTATCATAATGAGCGGGGCAATCCCAGAGTGGGCTTGTATTGACATTATTACCCAAACCAAGAGTAAGAAATCACTTTAATGCACCTAATAACATTTCTTGGAGCACAATATTGTTTCTGCTGCAGATCTGTTCGCTGCTGAGCTTTTCTGTCGTTTTGTAAATGAAAAACACTACGTTCATTTGTGTTCATCCAGGAACATGCATATAAGAGCTGATAAATTAATGTAAACAGATCTCGGGTTTGTATATTCTCCTAGGAAAGAAACAAATGAGATCTTCTAATTGTTTCTTCTTGACAGCAGTGAGATGGAGCGCAAATGTACTTTCGTTCAAGTCCACTGCTTTTGTTTTCTTCTGGAAAGTTACAGTTGTTTTGCATTTGTCTTCTCTAAAGTTTCAGACGAGATTTTAATGATGTTTGCCGGATTTGCATACCAAAGCTGCATTTATTTGATAGAAAAATGCAGTAAAACAGGGATATTGTGAAATATTATTGCAACTGCTTTTTATTTTTATATAATTTAAAATGCAATTTATTGCTTGGTCCAAAGTTGAATTTTCAGCATCATTACTCCAAGTCTTCAGTGTCATATGATCCTTCAGAAATAGAAATATTTTTGTGGAAACCATGATGATTTTTATTCAGGATTCTTGAATAGTCTAAAATACTTAAAGAACAGTTTGTTAATGTATCTTTGATCCATTTAAGGCTGAATAAGGCTGAAAAAATAATAGTATGTGAAACACATAAGAGAACGCAGTATAGATGTTTTGGGACTGTATTACAGAAATACCGTGATATAATCCTACTGCTTGGCAACCAAGCTAATTTTGCAAATTATAACTCAAAAATGATGTTAAGTAGTTTCTGTCATAAGTAGAGAGTCATACAGTTTTTCACTGGGTTTGGAAGATCATCCAATATAAAAAAGAAGAACGGTGAGCAAATTATTGTAAATGTGAGCATTTCTAGAAAGAACTAGAAGGAAATTTCATAGCAAACACCGAAGACCATAGCAACCATCCAGACCATGTACAATTACAACTACAACTTAACTACCTGTCTTGAAATGTTGTAACAATCACTAAAGCCCTGTTTACACCTGGTTTTTAAAATGTGTTTGTTTGTTTTTTTGTTGTTTTTTTATTAAACTTACCCACATTCCAGTTTTTTGTTTTTGAAATTTTGGGTATCTTAACTAGTTGCTTATTAGCAGCTTCTTACTAGAATATTGGCCATTTATTAGTAGTAATTAAGCACATATTAATGCCTTATTCAACATGACCTTATCCTACATCCCTAATCCTACCCAATACCTAAACTTAACAACTAGGGAAACAAATACAAATTAGGGAAAGTTGTAGTTAATAATAAATAAGTGTTGCCTATTTTAAAGTGTTACAGTGTTGTGTTGTAGTTCAAATATGTGAGTCTGGTGCACAAAACCATTCATAAGTCGCTGGGGTATATTTGTAGCACTAGCCAAAAATAAATTTTATGGGTTAAAATGATCTATTGCTTTTATGTCACAAAACATTAGGATATTAAGTAAAGGTCATGTTTCATGAAGATAGTCCTACCATAAATATATTAAAACTTAATATTTGATTAGTAATGTAATATGAATTGCTAAGAACTTCATTTGGAAAACTTTAATGGTGATTTTATCAAAATTTAGATTTTTTTTGCACCCTCAGATTTCAGATCTTTTAAATAGTTGTATCTTGGCCAATTATTTTTTGATCCACATTAATGGTAATCTTATTTATTCAGCTTACAGATAATGTATAAATACCTCTACTCTAAAAATTTAAACTTATGGCTGTTTTTTGTGGTCCAGCATCAAATAGAGACTCAATTTAATTAATTTGACATAATATATGTTCAGATATTCATGCAACAAAATATTCTTGGGGCCATAAAAATATAGTGAAAATGATCAAAAATGCTGACAGTGGCTGGCAACTTTATAAAAAAACACTGTCAGGGAAATAGTTAAAACCATGTGTAAACAAGGTATCAGAACATCAGGCCAATCTAACCTTGAATATCCAATCAATGCTTTGACAAGCCAACATTCAAACTTCATCTCGACACGTTCTTGTTTTCTGGATTATGAGCTCGATTCTTGCATTGTTTGAACCCTCGATCTTTCAGTTAGCAGCTTAGGTCATTACCCGTTATTATCCTGGAGAGTTTAAGGGCTGGGGTCGCATTATCAGCGATGACAGTGAAGAGCGTGATAGCACTGAGTGAAAACCAGTCCTCCTAAAAATAAACGCTACCGGAGGCACATGCTGCGGCGCACATGTATTCACTACACCGCAGTGCAGACAAAAGCGCATGAACGATGCGTCATGGGACGTTTGTGTTCATCTCTCAGTGCTTGTCGACAGCTGCCGCTTTCATACTCCAGATTCCACCGAAGGTGTATGTCCTTCCACCGTCCCCTCTTTATGAACGCAAAAGCCAAACCAGGTTTACCACGTAGTCCTTCACTGAACCATAAAACCTTTTTCGATGCATTACCGGGGTCATGCGTTTATCGATCTGAGGCTTTTAGACCGAAACTCACCCTCTTGGCCCCGATATGGAGATAAATGTGCCTCTTTCTCCCTGTTTTTATGACTTAAATGCTATGATCCATTTTCACAGTCTTCCCAGCCGTCTCTAGGTGATGTTCACCTGTAATTAATGCCATGCTCGACTGAATACTAGGACTCTCCGTTGAAATTCAGGCCTCCGAGCGTAGCGTGAGACCCTAAAATGCTCAATTAAACAATTATGTGCATTTATATCTGACCGTGGGACACCCGGAGCCTTTGTTGTCTTTGGGGTGGCCATGGGAATCTTAATCACCTGAATATATGAATTCTTATGCGTGGGAATTCGTCTGAAGCATTTTCTGTGCTGTAATGTTGTGTTTTTTCCAGTTCCAGAAGAATGGTGTGCCAAAAGCTGGCATTCATGGGAGGCGCTGTGCTCTGGGTTATTTTGGTTGGCCATTCACATGTGAGAGGTGAGGCACAGATCAATCATTGAAAATCACACTACACTGTCTTTCTTTGTACCTTCACTCCTCTTTTCACGCTCCTGGTCTGCTCTTCAAAGGTAAGAGCCCTGTATCGATGATTTTTTTTTTTATCATGTCTAACCATGTCTGCCGTGAAAATCAAAGGTCCACTTCAGAGGTCTTTTAAGTTAGAGAGCAGAGAGCGGTTAAAGAGTCTTTTGATTTGAGAAAATGGAAGGGTTGTTCACTTCCTTTGCTTGAGTTTTTGTTTATTTTTGCATGTTTTCAGACTGATTAATGATTAATAGTGTGGGATATCATGAAGGGAATGACAGGGCATGACTGGAACGACATTCTGGATGGACTTGGTTGTAACTGTATACTGTGTGAGATACTGCCAGTGTATTGTCCCACCTGTCTGTCAGAGATCACCAGGTGTTGTGGCTTTGCACCATCATAAACAAGAGTATTTACTTATTTATTGTTAATAAATACACTTATTTTTTAACTGAGTGGTAAAAAAAGTATTTCATTATATATATCTCTGTATGTGTGTGTGCGCACGTGTGTCTGTGTGTGTATATATATTATTATTATTATTATTATTATTAATCTGCAAATTTACATAATCCGCAATTTATATATTTTGTTTTTATTTTCCAAATATTTAATTTATTTTTAATGCAAGATAGATTTTCAGTGAAGGTAAAAAAAATGTGTGGTATAAATCTGTCATAGTGGTGGCTAATAATATTTACATTGGACTTTGTTTGAGATTACGTACAATTAACAGGAAGATAATTTGAAGCATAAACAAAAAAAGTATTCTAGGAGAAGCATTTAAGTGCCAAATTTCCAAAACTCTCTTCCTTAACTCTAAGCAGAAAAAATATTACTTTTTTGCAAAATGACTAAAGTACAGTTCCCTCCAGTGTATTGTCACACATATATTCGTCCTGAAGAATGTTAAACATGAATGTCAGGTCAATAGCTCGACTGTTTCTTGCCAAAGCCACACCAGTTATATCAAGGTTGTTAACATTAGCAGGACTAAAGCCAACAGGCTGTTGAGTGTTTGTTATTTACAACCAATATTCCTCTCAGATTATATATATATATTATAAATTGTGAAATCCAGATTCATTCCATGCACCAGATTTATCCTCACTAGATAATAACAGTTCTCAGACATTGTGGCATCACAGGGATGAATTCACACCAAAACAAAGTCTAGAGTTCCTATCCACATGCTTTCTGCTATTAAATTCATCCCTCAGCACCATTTTCCCATAGGAACCCCATTAACCCCTGCTCACAGCGTTCAGTGAGACCATCAAGGTCACTGTTTTTTCCACAGGGCTGCAATGTCGAGACCCCGATCTCTTTGAACCATGAGTTGTAATGAATGTATCTTTGAAGAAGCTGAGAAAAACGACGGATGCACACAGAGAGACGGTTTTGGCAGAGTAAAGGTCACGTATCCTTCCGTGTTTGAGTCTCGGCGATGACCAGTATTAAAGCCAGACCCAATGTCCGGTGCAGTGCCGTGAACCGTCTGCATACTGGAATTGCATTAGTGGATCTGTAGCTTTTGATGTCAAAGGACGGCGGCTTGCTTTAATGCATTTAAACACGCTTTTTTAGGAGCAACCCTTGACTGTGGCGTCACTCTTAATCCATGACAGTTGTTTGGCATTTGACTAGTGATGCCTGACGTGTGCAGATATGAATGATGAAGTGATGAATAGTGACCACAATTATGTTGGCTCTCTTTCAGGTCACATAGTGTTTTGCAGTCATGTCTGAAGGGTGAGTGTTATCTTTATTAGACTATTGACCCTGTCAATGTCATACTTATCAAATATGGCTTATTTACAAACTGTGAGTCAGGGTAATTATTATTATTATTAGTTAACTAAAACCAAATGGGAAACTGAAGAAATGAAAGCACAAGAAATCGTTACTTGTAATTATTCTTGGAACTTATTTATGCAACAGTTCTCATTTTAATTTAGTTTAAAAGGATGCACTAAAATAAATAAAACTGAAATTTAAATAAAAACTTGTAACTGCATAGACACACAGAACATAACTATGACACAACACACAGCAAAAAAGACTACAAATTTAAGTAAAATATAAAACATTAAAATATAAAACATAAAATTATAGTATTAAGTGAATCAAAATATGAATAAAAATATAATTGGAATTTTTAAGTTGACTTTGCTAAATGTTTTTCAACTAATAGCCAAGCTGCTTATTTTCTTTTTTACCAGATTTGAAGACTTTCCAGTTATAGACTTTCTAGTCTTTCTTAAATAATATCAATACATATTTCTGAAATATTACAACAAATGTATATATTTTCTCACTACTAAGTAATTTTTTAAAAGAATTACATTAAAATAATAAAAAAATAATACACAGACTTAAGAATTAATTATTTGTTACTTGTGTAATTTAAAAAAAACTAATTAAAGTATTAAATAATAATACACAGACTTAGGATGAATTATTATTTGGTGCTTTTAAAATAATGCAATGTAGTCACTGGACGTCTCTTTTAAATTCATAAATAATATCAATAATACACATTTTTGATATATTATAATCTATTTATTTATTTACTTAATATGAAATAATATTTGTTGCTTATGTAATTTCTTAATAATAAAGTATATAATATGAATGAAACAATAACTAATACTTCAACAAAGTACGATTAATTATTAGTTAGTTCTTTGAATATAATTACAACATATAGAATTTATCTAAATCAATATTAAAATGTTCTGTAAAATATTTTGTAAAAATTGTTTGTTGTTTGCTTTTTACATGCAATAATGTCTTTACAGACCGGTAAGTGAATTCTCACCAGACCTATGCCTCAGAGTTTTTATTTTTCCTCCTAATTGTTTCCTGTTTAATAGTTTCCATGCTGATTGAAAGTAGCAGTGCATGTGGTAGCGTCTCTATATATTAAAGTCCAGTGAATGCTTGAATGGATGAGTCTAATCCTGCTCTAAATGGTTTTTAGTTGCTCAGTAATTCTGTAAGGACACCGAACAGCATGTTAAAAACTAATCTGCACTGTACGTTTGCTGTGCTCTGCTTAAAGCTACACTGAGCTACTGAGCCCTCAATTTGGAGATTCTAACAGTAATCAGGTCAGGCAGTTAATGCATGCACCACGGCCCGTGTAGATTAGACCCACGCTCAAGACTGTCTTAACAGAGCCACAGACTATAATGAGCTCCGCTTAACTTTCATTCTTCTTGCAGAAAAAGGCCAAATCTAACTACTCTGCAACACGCAGACTTCAGCTGAAGGTGGGTCAAAACAGCACAGCTGAACATTTACAGTATGATAACTCTGTGTGTGTGTGTCTCCCAAAGCTCAGTTAATAGCATTTGTGGTTGTAAATAAAACAAAGAAAAAAAAAATAAATGATACAATTTAATTCAGTTAACTCACTCTCTTCATTATTATTTGTGAGTTTTAATAGTAATGACAGAGTAGTGAAAAATGTTTTTGAATTTTTGTAATGTATTTTACATTTATGTTTACACTGAAAGTGAACAGGCTTTATTGTGAGCAGAAATGTGGATTTAAAGTGTTATAAAAACATATAACACATTCTGCTAAAACAAAAACTGGTATGATATATATGTGAGAGAGAGAGAGTCTTTTTTTCTTTTCAAAGATCATGTTTTATGTTATCATGTTTTTATTGTTTTATAATTATATTTATTGCGTTAGTAAGCTGTATTTGTTTAGTTATTTTTTTAACTTAAACTTTAACTCAAAATAACTGCAATTTCATTGAGATGAATTAAAATGCACAATGAAAAAACTTGATTTTTTACAATATTTGTTTGTGCAAATGAACAGGGATGTTATTATAGTTAACTAAGACAATACTGTTCACTGAACTTACTGAAACATTTCTCATTTTCCTCTAGCTTCACTTGATTAACCTGAAATAAAAATAATAAAAGCTGTATATTGGAGATATTGAAAACAATGAATTCAAATGACAAACAAAATGTAAAAAAATGGATGATATATGGATGGAAAGAAGGATGAAATGGATAGATGGATGATAGATAGAGTCTGTGTGTGTGTGTGTGTATGGAGAGTCCCCATAAAACATATAAATAGAACATATGTGTATGGGTGTGTGTACATCACTGCCTACTACTTGAATGGACAATTGTGATTTAGAAATTGTACTCAGAACTGGTTGTATGTGTGTTCTTGTACCTTCAGCTGATTTGCATTAGTAAAATGCATTAGTGAATCAGGTGCTAAAGTACCACTGAAATCGTGTGCAAATGTTCAGGGCTGTCAGTGGACACAAGTGAAGAGCGATGTATTCTGTACTTACCTGACACCTCTGTCACCTTTTCCTCGTCTGACCCTCAGAGCAAACTGCTGAAAAAGGCAGAAAGCTTGCTGGTGAAAGAAAAAGAGCAGAAAGAAGCAGAGAGAGAAAGCACCCTGAGGGAGAGAGCGCCGCCCCTCAATCTCTCAGGCCTGTCGGTCCAAGAGCTGCAGGTGCAACACTTTACTCTGGCAGATATTTACATCCAGAGCTGTTACTGAGGCCAGATGGCTGCGTCCCAAAACATCTCTCAACATATCATAAGCACTCGTGTTCTTGGTGTTTGCATTAGTGATTTGAGTTGATGTATCATCATTGGTCTTTGCAGGAGCTTTGTAGAGATTTGCACCACAAGATTGACATTGTGGATGAAGCGCGGTATGACCTCAATATAAAGGTCACCAGAAATGATGCAGAGGTATGTAAATGAAAAATGAGGTATGAGAAGATTTTTTTTTTTTACTGATGTATATAAAATATTATATATGATATTATAAAATCTGTCTGTTTGAATAATTAAATATCTATACTCATAAATAATATTAATAATACACATTTCTGAAAATTGTATTTATTCTTTCATTATTTATTTGTGACCCTGGACCCTGGGTCTTAAGTCGCTGGGTATATTTGTATATACAGTTTTAGCTATGTTTTAAAAAGAAGATTTTAAAGATTTAGGTTTTTATTTGATCAAAAATACAGTAAAAATGGCAATATAGTGAAAAATGTCTATATATTATATATATTATAAAATGTAATTTCTGTGATCAAAGCTGAATATTTTAGCATCGTTACTCCATTCTTTAGAGTTACATGATCCTTCTGACATATTTCTAATATGCAGATTTGTTGTACGAGAAACTTTTCTCATTACTACCAATGTGGAAATGTAAGAAACGTGATTTCCTTCATGAATACAAAGCTCAAAAGAATAGCATTTATTTGAAGCAGAAACTTTAGTAACTTTATAAATGTCTTTACTGTGTCTTTTGATCAATTTAATGTGTCCTTACTAAATAAAAGTATTTGTGTCTTTAAAAGAAAATAATAATTAAATCTCATCACATGCCCTTATATATTCCTCAGAAAATATCAAATATTTTTAAAGTACTTTTCTTGATCCAGCCACTTCAAAGATTTATTAACTAAAGCCTGATATATTTGTTCGTTACCAGATTCTCTCATTAACCCAGAAGATCTATGAACTGAAGGGAAAAATGAAGCGGCCGAACTTGAGAAGGGTGAAGAAGTCTGCGGATGCCATGCTGGGAGCGCTCACAGACACCAGAGTCATGAAAGCTGACTTCAAAGCCAACCTCAAAACAGTTAAAAAGGAGGAAGAAAAGGTAACACTCCAGCTCACGCTATAACAAGTGTACTTGAGACACCAGGAGCCGTCTGGCTGCTGGTACAGGCTGTGCTTTCAGCTCATTCGCTCAGATGTGCTGTGTCTAAAGAGACGGGTTATTTTAGAAATCAAGTGATTTCTTTAAAGGCCCGGCGGTGATGAAATGTTGGCATTTAAACCGCCCCATCTGTCTGTCTGATGCGTGTTGCCACGGTCCGCCACGGCCGTGCAACCATTTGAGTTGCTCTCATCTCTATCTTTCTGTCTCACTGAAGCATTTTCTCTCCATCAGAAGGAAGAGGTCACAGACTGGAGGAAAAACGTGGAGGCAATGTCAGGCATGGAAGGCAGGAAGAAGCTTTTTAATGCCGGACAGTAGAAAAGAGATTTCCAATGATAAAGTGGCAATGGAAAATACAAAGCTCATGTTGTTTGCTTGAATGTTAATCACCTTTAACATTTTATGGTGAATTATTCATTTATTCTTGTCAGCCGGCTGGCTTTCATGCAACATTTAAAGGATGAGATATTTTGAAAAAGTACTCACCCTCAGGCCATCAGAGATGTAGTTTGTTTCTTTAGCAGAACAGATTTTGGAGTACATCACATCACTTGCTCACCAATGGATGCTCTGCAGTGAGTGGGTGCCGTCAAAATGAGAGTCTAAACAGCTGATGGAAACATCACAAGTAATCTACACCACTCCAGTCCATCAGTTAATGTCTTATCAAGTGAAAGCTTTGTGTTCATCATTAAGGCATTTTAACTTTAAACCATTGCTTATGGCCAACATAACAATAATGCTTC
>JAUMHI010000037.1:3050671-3069604 GCA_032359435.1 Enteromius unitaeniatus | reverse complement strand
TCTTCTGTTCTCCTCTCATACACTCTCAAAAGCAAAAGTGCGAGAGCTGTCACTTTAAGTACTAATGTGTACCTTTAAGGTAATAAAATGGACACTTTAGGTACAAAACATTTGAAACAGTGACAGCTTTTGTACCTTTATTTCTGAGACTGTATTAAAATCCACTCGCGTGTTTGTTGCTTGAATCTTGAATGGTTGCGCTTGTAAACATGTCTGTTGATGTTTCTCTCCTGCTTCAGATGAGATTGTATTTTCATTGGAGAAAGCAACATTATGGATAGAGGACTCATATTTTAGCTAGAAGCAACAGTTTAAAGTTAAAAATCTGTTAATTATGGATTTTATTCTTACAAATGCAGGGTTTTTTACTTTGCAAGCTGTTAAATAATGGGCTGGTGTGGTGTTGTGGTTTATTGCGATGTTTTTTTTTTTATTTCTTGTTCCGATGGAACCGATTCACTACAGATGATCCATTTCTGAGCAAGTGATGAAATGCTGAATCTCTCCAAATCTGTTCCCATGAAGAAACAAAATCGTCTACATCTTGGATAGTCTGCGGGCGGGTACATGCTTAGCAATTTGTTTAAAATTTTTGGGTGAACTATTCCTATAAACCTAGTCAAAAATTTGGGGTTTAAAAAACAATTTTTTTAAATTGTTTTGAAAACGAGTCTCCTGTGCTCACTATAGCTGCATTTATTTGATCAAAAATACAGTAAAACAGCCATATTGTGAAATAATGCAATTTAAAATAACTGTTTTCTATTTGAATATATTTTAAAATGATACAGGGGCATCTTGATAGAAAGCTCATGTTGTTTGTTTGAATTTGAATCACCTTGAACATTATTTTATGGTAAATTATTCATTTATTTTGTCAGCCAGCTGTGGCTTACATGCAATATTAAATTGTGATTTGCTGCGATTAAAATGTGTGAGCGGTGTGCTGTCCGTAGAGAGGTATTAGATAATAGAACAACCTCATATTCACATCATATCATATCAACTGTGTAAATATTTGCTTCGTATTCAGTGTTGATTGAAACCAATAAAGCTACTGTTTACCCTGGGGTGAAGAGCTTGATTATTTTATTGCCTGTTTGAAGTTTACAAACAGAAAATAGTTTAATTTTTAATAAAAGTTTATTGAGTTAAAAGATCAAATATTTGATTAAAATAAGCAGTAATGTCAGTGCCACAGGAACTGCATCGAATACCCAGTTTGAGGTGTTGACCTGCAGATGGCGCTCTGCATTTATACTACATCGACTGAACTAGCATTAAATCAACGTCAGGGGGCAACAAAGTCCCACAGACTTACCAGCAGGCCTCACATGGAGCCTTACAAGATACAAGACAAGTGCTATAGTTTTTATCTGAAATAAAACATTTTGTGAGAGAACAGATGTTGTAGTGTTTAGAGAAGGAAGTACAGGGAGGTGAAGGGAAGGAATCTGGGTGGCACTGTATCCTCTATTACCAAGCAGATGGCAAACCGGCACAGATATACCATCAGTCATCGAGACTTGAGTCAGCACATCCACTCTTTAGGTCATAACAGACTCTCTAAATCAGCAGAGGAAAGTAAATCAGGGAATCTCAGCTGAATTGGACCAGAGAATCAATACCTGTGGGTTTGAGCTTTTCGGGTATGTGTATGATTCGTAGTAATACCTCACATAGAAGTAATTTATATATTTGTAAAATTACTATTTATTTTATATCAAATATTGTGATCTTTTTTTCTTTTCACTTTAAAAACTGCTAATACATTTCACAAATAATTATGAAGAAATAGTAACACTGCATTAAATGTACATTTTGAAGTTAAAACACTGTGATTGCATTTCCTTGTACAAATAAAAAAATAAAAAGGTTTGCACTTTACCCTTTAAATGCATTTATATTTTAACCTAATCTTTTATATTATTATTATTTGTATAGATATGCTGCATGCAATACCCATATGCTGCAAGTTTTCTATTTCTACAAACACATAAAAAAAGAAAGCACCTTCTAAATGTTTTTCAAGTGGATCAAAGTTATTTTGAAATCTTTGTGCATAATCTTAAAGCATGCAGTATCTTTTTACTATCCTATTAATGCAGGTTTCTCATTTTTATGATTAGCAGATGGATTTGGTTTAGATTGGATACAGATGCAGTCTCTTTGGCAATGTTAGACGCACATTGTTCTTCCTCCCTGGAAAACAACTTCCAAAGGTTCATTGTATCCTGCCGCACTCTTTTTAATGCCAGGAAGGTTTAGGATCAATGTGAGAGAAGTTCAGAGATCAAGGAGAATTAACAGATTGTTCAGTAACGTCCTCAGTTCACCGAGTTGATAACCGAGATGCTGCATACTTCATCTTCGGTGTATTAAAATCAACAGGTCATAGCTTGTACATTTCATTATTTATAGCAGAAAAGGTAAAAACGTCTCACTTGGTAAGTTATTGCAGTTTAAATCTTCAGTATCCACAATCATAAGGCCATTGGAGATGAACAGTCATGTGAAATCACATCCTGAGAGATAGAAAGCAGAGCAGATATTAGCACCCTGGGGTTCACCTACAATTCTCTGTGATGTTAAACTCTCGATGCTTCAGATGTCCTGGTTAAATCAAGTTCATATACTCCCATAGAGAGAGACAATCTTCAGATATGCCCTTTCTTAGAGCAAGTTAAGGCAAGCAGCTAATATTTTCAGGAACTCGTATTAATATCTGAGGTCATCTGAGGTCTTTTCCTGATGTTATAAACCAAAGCACATTATAAAAGTAAACATCTGAGATCTTCAGGCAAATACAGTGCAGGCAAAGCCCTCAGATCAAAAGACCAAAAATGTCTGGCAACCTCTCCTGTGTAACCAAATTACAGGCAAAGCAATCGACATTTGACTGCTCTCGGTTTCCAATTCGTGGGAAAATACTAGGAGATATTTTGCTCGCACTCTGAGGTGAAGCACTTGAGCACTTCTGTTTCAGCAGACTCATATGTGTAGAACAAATAAATCCTGATTTTTCTTCAATGGCGTTTGCTTGATTTATTTCCCAGAGTTCACGAATGCAATTTTCAGCCATTCTTTTTAATCGTGCCAAGACACACACACACACTGACCTCAGGTCTAATACTGTGGTCTGATTCTCAAACAATACACTTATATGCACATTTTTTGGTCAAAGTATCCTCGCATGTACCTCAGTATCTGCTCAGCATTTTATTTTGGTAATAAATGAACAAAATACTTCACAGTCACTTTTTTGACTAGGCTACATAATTAGCATATTGAATTACTTGGATCATACAGCAGGCCACGTGATTATTCTATTTATATCAAAAGTAATCAAAAACCTTTATTACGTGTAATGTAATATTGGCTATTATCTTACTAACTACTATTTTCATCAGGTTAACTGAAACTGCTGTCTCTCGTATCACTCCGCGCTCAATCTCGCAACTACTGAAACATATGAGTCTCTTTTACCCATTACATTGAAATGATCTCAGACACCTTTATTATTAATATATTACTGTAAATCATATTCTTGGTGTTTTCCTATTGTTGCTAAAACCAACGGTTTTGTTCATTGTAGTGGACTATTTTTCTTCGCGGAAGCGCTACAGGTACATAATATATCGTCAATTGATTCGATTTTAAATGATGTGTGATATATATGTCCACGTATGATATTTTATTTATTGAGTGACAATTTAACAAGCAAGATAATACACAGTAATCGGTCTTTAGCGCAAAGTAAACCACTGCTGGACCACTTGACCATTGTTTGGTCAAACATGTGTTTTTCTATCTCTGCTGCGGTCATATAATAAAAAAGGGTATTTGGAAGTAATAAAATTGTATTATATATTTGAAGATTTAACATTCTATATTAAACACTTATTTAATAAGGATACTATAATGCAGTAATCCCCCCCTAAAAAAGTTAAATTGAGGTTATTAATCGTGTTACTAATGCTTTAGACTCTGGTGAAGAAGGCGGAGGGCGGATGAATGGTTTTTAAAGGGAGGAGCTTCCCAAACTCAGAGTCCTGTTACTCAACGCTGGAGATTTTGGGAGTGAAGGAACAGCTCAAGTCATTTTCTCTTTGCAGGTTTCTTCGCACACCTAAAGGACACGCACTTCGCTCGCCTCACCTCGCAGGTGAGTTTGTATCGTCACTTCCAGATGCTCCGGTGCGAGTTCACTAACTTGACGCTCTTTTTATACACTCTTCCTCTTTGCTTGATAAAACATTAACCATTTGGCGTCAGTCTCTGTGAAGTCTTTTGTTGAAAAGCGTGTCTTATATGGCATGCATTTTATAGTACGTTGAATAGGCTATCATATATTAGTTTGCTCTTTTAGACAGCTCTCGCTTTGGGATACTAATAAATATAATTGTGCAATGATGCATGTTGATTGTTATATGAGTAAGTGAAATTGATTGCTTGTTCAAGTCTCTTAATCCTATTTTTGTTCCTTTTCTTTCCACATCCACCATTTTGCATACTTCTTTATCTAATTTACAAATCAGCCTGGATTTTTCTTTCCTATACACTTGCCAAAATCTCTAGAAAAAGGCCTGACTTGTCTAAAAAAGCATTTTGACACTCTGTTGACCTGACTGGATTGATTTTAAGTGTTCTTTGCCAAAATACATCTTTTAAGGAGCTTTTTTGCATCTTTTTGAGGAATTCTGTAACCTCTCCTTAAGCATCCTGTAGTCTACATAAATAGGGAGCTGCTGTCCCATGCCTAGTTGTAGGGATGCTGTAACCCATTGAGAGTCTCCTTGGTATCATCCAAAACGGATTTAGAGTTTTCTCTGGCTGCCCGCATCTCCACACTCTCTTCTCAAAATATTTGTGGCGTGGAATCACCAGCCATGAACATTCTTGTATTGTTTAATTCATGTCTGTTGTGGGATTTGGGATGGAGCTGAGGGGGTGGGGGGTTTAGACTGGATGCTTTGGGAAATTTCTCTTCTGGGAACCCTTGAGTGCTTGTTTAACTAAAGCGATGCATTTATGAAGCATCTTGATTGTTGCTGTTTGCGTTTTGGCAGCGGACCCGTAAATCCCGACCGAGAAAGAATGCAAGCCCTGTACTTATTGCAAACTATTAAATTAATTTTATGGCCCCGTTTATTAACACAACCGCACAGGCCAGGCTTCTGCGCCTACTGTAGGGTAGCTGTGTATTCGGCTGATTCAAGCTTATAATGTGCATGCAGCTCAGTACAGAATCTGTCAGATTGTGACTCTGGACCTTGTTTTATTGCTCTGACCTTTAGATATACGAGTTTGAGCTTGAGGGAAGATCTGAACGCAGAATGATGGAGTGCTGTCAGAATAGCAGCACGGACAGTGAAGCGTGGTGCTCGCAATACTGCGGGCCAGTAATTGGCCGTGAAACGGGATCTGATAACAGTGTGGTGTTTGGAAAATATGTGGGGAATGCCCTCACCTTAAAAGGAGCAGACTAAATGCGGTGACAGATGATTGGAATAGTCTCTGGAATGCAAAACAGCAGTGTTTTCCCCCATTTTGCACTTTTTCTCTGTTTTGGCTCCCTCTTTGTTGGGTTATGGGAACAGGCTGCCTGTAGGGGTCTAGAGGGTCCGTCTTACAACAGACCCGTCCAGAGCCACTCGTGTAAATCATGATGGATAAGGTCACGGTGACCTGAGAGAACTAAAATTCTTCCCTTGTCATAAACACTATCTGCTGCCAAAAGGATGACACCGTAATCCAAGGAGAAAGACGGTAGTGTTTTCCTCCATTTAGAAACTCAAGGACTTTGGTTGCTTCTCAATGGGGAAAAGATGACAGACGTGAGGTGCAAATGAAATGTGGCATTTTAAGGCACACTAAAAGATGTAAACATTTGGATTCAATGAGAGCCCAAAAAAAGTACATTCTTGGATCTTCCTTTTGTTTAGACATCGACTACTAGCCTAATGTTTGAAATAGTCTTTGTCACAGATACATTAAGCAGCTGTTGTTAAGCCTGTATGTCCAAAATACTGTCTTTTTTCTTGAATTATTGTGGCCTTTTTTGACAGTAGATGATTAGAGTTAATTTATTATTTTATTATTTTTTATTAAAGGTATCTATCATGTCTAAAATTTATTTTAATAGGAAAAAAAGGGATTTTGTTTATTATACAGTCATGCAATGCCAATAGAAAGCTTTTGTAACAGTGTATACTACCACTTAACTAAATGTTGTAAACTTTTTTCATATTTATAGAAAATAATAATACTTTCAATCAGCTAGGATATGTTAAATTGATAAAAAGTGAATAAATCCTGTTCTTTCCTGGAAAACAATATCACAATTTCCAAAAAAAAAAAAAAAAGAATCTTAAGTAGCACAAATGTTTTTGTGCTAAAAGTTCCAACGATAAATCATAATATTTATTAAATCAGAATGATTTCTGAAAGATCATGTGACTAAAGAATGTAATGGCTGATGAAAATTCAGCTTTGCATCACAGGAATAAATAATATTATATAAGTAAGTATATTATAATAGAAGACTATTTTAAATTTTAATGTTTTTCTTTATAACAAGTAAAGAAATCTAGCATTACCTCTGAAACAGCAGCTTAACAGAGTTTAAAACAGTAATAGAAATATGACTGGATGCGTTCTTATTAATATAGAGATGTGAGGCTTTACCTGTAAATAACCTACGGAATGTCTTCACTGGACATGAGTGGCATGTCAGGTCAAAACTAAATCACTCCCACTATAATCAATGGAGCTGTACACTGAAGGCACCCTTCTGTACAACAACATGCAGAGTAGATTACAGTTTTCTGTTGGGTGTCAGACTGCAGGTATAAAAAGTATAGCAAAATCTGCAGACACATTTCTGCTGTGACATGGTTTACAGTCTCATACAACCCGGCCCTATTTGGGCATTCGGACAGTCTAGATTGATGTCCTTCTGCTTCTTATCTGGTTTAGTCTACATTCATGGCCTTGTTTTATCAAGAGCAGAACATTTGCCAAAACTCTGTTTGGATCCCTCAAATGCATCAAAACATGTAATTATATTGAATTGAGCTGACAATTTAATTTGCCAGTTTGCATTATAGAGGTTCTCATTAAATGTGCAAAACAATTTTCTAGATATAAAACTCCCATCACTGCACTTGGTTATCCACAAAAAGATTTATGCATGCGTGTTATGCATTCTGTCTATTTTTATTGCTTACACTTTGGAAATACAAGGCATCGTCAAAGGGATTGTGTAAAGCAAAGCTGAAGTAATGATTCTTTTGGATGACTCTTATGAGGTGTTAGATTAACTTTTTGTTAGCATGATTGACATTCTGCAGAAACCCCAGGAGATGCAGTGCTGTAACCCTTCCCCCTTCATATGTTCAGCTATTCCTCTGCCGCTTTGAATCTGATAGCCTGTAATTTTAAAGCACTGGATCCAGGAACCGCAGTTGTGTAACGCTGCAGCGTTTCTTAGCGTTCTCAGAAGCGCCGAGCTCCAAACCGACGGTGACGATCAGGAAACGCGGCGAAACGGGGGCATTCCTCGATTGTGAAGTCAGAGCCATCTGAAACTTTAGCTCGTGTTTATTTAGGTCCCTGCAAATATGCAATAAGTGCCCCAGATGTTTTGTTAGTAATATATAAATCTAAAATTCCTCCCGCCTTTTTTACATTAAGTCCTTCTGCAGCAGGATCAGGGTTTTTTTGCTGTAATTTGACTTTGTGGTCTGTTTGTTGTCCTTTATTGAGATGGCAGGTTTCAGTGGAAAAGTCTAATGGTGCCTGGCCTTGGGTTTTGAGGAGATCTTATGTGCACTAGGCTTGCACTCAGACTGCTGGTTTGTCAGGATTCTAATGGATGTTTATGCTTCTCCATTCTTATGCATGGTCTTAATTGGAAAAAAGGTATAACGCTTCACTTGGGAATACAGATGAAAACTAGGAATCTGCGATATTGATAAACCAATTTTAGAGTAAGGGAACTTTTACAATTTTTGCTTGGCTGCAATGCAAAGAATTGTATCCCGGCCATATGTGACTATAAAGGACTAGTTCAACCAAAAATAATTTTTTTCCCATCCTTACTCATCTTCAAGTTGTTCCAAATAATTACTTTCGTATTTGTATGCGTATCTGACACATGTGAAAAGTAAGTGGTGTCCAAACAACATTGACTTTCATTGATGACATTTTTCAAAATTCAGTAGAAAGAAAGTCATACAGGTTTAGAACGACATGAGTGTGTAAAGGATGACAGAATTCTCATTTTTAGATGAATATCAAATCCTTCAAAAACCATGTTATATCAAGATTTCAACGTGACCATAATAGTAAAGTGTAGCCAATCCGAGTTTTTATTTTTTGCAGCGAGCTGATTCTCATCTGCAAAAACATGGGCAGGAAATGTCTCGGCGAGCCCATTTTCCCTGTCCTCTGCCTCGGCCGACCACTAAACAAACAAAACTAATCAAGAGATGTCCAGCACATTCCATCAGAAATCACTCTGTGAGAGGAAATGAGGAATTAGGGGACATATTTAGGGTCGGCCATGATGCAGAAGCGAAAGAACGCATGAAAATTGATGTTGACTCTAGCATGACTACGTCATGTTGATGTAGGTGCTTAGCAGAGGCCCGTGTTGTGAGCCAGCGCTCACATAAAGGTGTTGAGGGAGTGCCAGCGAGCTTTGATTTGACGAATGCCGATTCTGCTGAGGTAAGGAGCGCTTTAGCGAGCTGCTAGTCAAACCTGACCTCCTGACCTAAGAAAGCAAGCACGCTTCCCTTTGCCGGCTTACTCTTTCAGCCTTACATGGTCAGATCGTACATGCATCCTTATCACGAGCCAAGCTTGGTCAAAGAAAAAGCCAATCTTGAGAGGTGATGTTACTGCTAGCATGACCAATTTGAGCAGTATTGAGTAACAGATGACCTACACGGGTTGCCAAAAACAAAAGCTGACTGATGATGTTGAAATCTTTTTTTTTTTTTTTTTACAACTCAGAGCAAAATCCCCTGAATACCTCAGACGCTAGTCTAATTTCTTTGTCTGTTAATTCTTTAATAGACCTCAGCCTTTATGTGTGGGTCTGGTAATGGTAGCAGCGGTAATTGTTTAAGAGAGCCTTTATGGAGTGAACTTTTTCCGTCTAATCAGAAGCATATTTACGTACTAGCACACTCGCCTCAGAGGGATCCTCAGGAATGTGAGGCTGCATCGCACACTCGCCTCCTTTTTCTTTCCACTTCACATGTCATTGCGTTATTCTGAGAGAGTCAATTAAATCTGATTAAAGCCTGAGATCAAAGCTGCCGGCGTGGCTGTCACTCGCGATTCCTTTTTAAAATGTATATTTACCTGCGCGCGTTAAATGAAATGCATCCTGACTGCTTTACATAAGCGGAACTGTACGTCACTTTGCGGTATTGCAGCTCGGTTTGTATTTGTAAGTTGAGAAGCACTATGGAATGAGTTAATTTCTTCATCGGCAGACAGCTGGCACTGAGTCAGACGCAGAAACGCGCTCTCATGGTGAGAGTTTTTAATCAGCAACGCTCTGTGCAGAGACAAACTGGCATTGGAGAGACTCTTACCTCATAAGAAATGTGATATTAATGATTCACCATTACAATCGCTCTCCATGCTATTAATAAACATCTCAGGTCTGGCTTTTTTAAAGCGCATTTTATTACCCTTCAGTTGCAGTCCAAACTAGCGGAGACGCTTGCCTGCTGTACTTTGCAGGGTTAGTGATGTAAATGAGCAGAGAAGGCAGGGAATTTATTTGATAGACATCTCAGTTTTCAGAAAATGGGTTCAGAATGGACTATAAATACATTGTATATTTTTATGATTACCACTAATCATAAAAATATACATTGTATTTATAGTCAGTAATTTGCATTGTTTGAGTAGTAGTTCTGTTCCAAGACCTATGAACTGCACGCCTAGATCTTAAGGCATTAAAGGCTGTTCAAAAAGGTTTGTAAAGTTGTTAACAAATTCAAAGGCAGCACTGCACATATCCTTTATAAGGAAGGCAATTTAAATATTCATTGTGACTAGCTTTGTGAACAAATACATTTTCATTTAATAACATAAAATACTGAATCTTCAATCAAGTGTGTGTGGGGTATTATTGTGCAGTGTCTTGTTAGCTTTGCAGCATGCTGCCATCAAACTGCCAAATTCAACATACAGTACTGTCTGAAATCAATAGTATTTGAAATTTTAATTACTTTGTTCTAAATCGTAGTATGTTGAAATGAGTATGACAAAGGTACCAAGACTATTGACTATGACTATTTCAGTTCAGAACTACAGACATGACATACAGTATTGTTGCGCTATGGGCATGGGCTATGGGAACTTCTCTTAAGTGTCCTACCATCAATGTCAAAAGCACCCTAAAAATTGTAAGATATAAACTACCAATTGTAGGAAATGAAGTGAGAATTATGATGTAAATTCACAGTTGCGAGTTATAAAGTCCAGTTCTAAGGGCAATAAGAGACTTGATAGGTTCTTAGAATTGCAAGTTTATATCTCAAAATTCTTAATTTGACTTAATTTGAACTACATGATATAAACTTAGAATTCTGAGGGAAAAAAAAAACAAATGCAAGATTCAAAATCAAATATTTTGTTCATATCGAAATAAAAAGTTTATTTAGTGGCAGAAATGGACTTCCATAGTGAACATTTAGATACGTTTGACCATGCATTCATCTTTTTAAAATGCTGTATTATGCAAAAGCATCGTTATGCAGTGCAAATTAAATGAACTGAAAAGTAGGACTGGGCGATATATGTATTATGATATTATGAGCATCTCATCAGTAAAGCCAGTTCTTTAATTAGCGGTAAATCTCCATCAGCTGTTTTCAAAAGGAACGCCAGCTTATACACAGAGCTGTAGCTGCGCCATTAAATCACCCACGAAACTCAACACATACCTTGTCGGTGATCTACGGCTCTCTGTATATATCACCCAGCCCTACTGAAAAGTGAAGTTTGTATATCAGGGGGTTACCTTAATGAAATGATTGACAGGCCAGTTTAGAGTGACAGAATATACTATAACATATTTTTCTTAAAAAAACATTTTATAATGTCTACCTTTTTCCACTATAAATAACCTTTTGTCAAATGAATAAAGGTCTATGGATGTTAAAGATTCTTCATGGAACCATTGATGCTAATAAAGAAACTTTATTTGAAAACCTTTAAAAACTGTTCCATAAAAGGTTCTTTGGCGAACTAAAACATTTTTTTGTTATTGCTGTAAAAAGAAAACCTGTAGGCTCTGTTATAAAACAATCATCAAGGATGGCACGATGAAATTTAATTCATTTAATCTCAAAAATTGTGTGCTGTTAGCTTAGCCATGCTAGTATAAAATGCTTTTGTGGTTCCGTTTCAGTTACTATTCTGCCATAAGTATAGACAGACCACAGCAAGGCATGCTTTGGAACAGGGTCAACAACCAAATTGCGGGAAATTAGCATTCGCTGACGCTGAGGGCAAAACAATAGCAGCAGCAAACAGGCCCTTTGTTTATTTCTTCGTGGCCTGATGCAAACAAAATGGGGGATGCAAATTGATAGGGAGTCGGCCATAATTACAGACTCGTTATTGTTAATCACTGACGCACACAGCATTCAAACATGTCTTTACAAATGGGTAAAAGCAGTTGTGCGTGTCTCTTTGAGTGATGAAATACTTGAGAGGTTTTGATGAATGTGATGGAGGTCTTGTGTGTGTGTGTCTATGGAAGGCCTGCAGACCTCATTAAGGTTTGCTTTAATGAACACGGCCTCAGTAACAAGAACAATGGCCACTTGTTGCAATCTGTCTGCTGTGTGTGTGTGTGTGTGTGTGTGTAGCTATAGCGCCGCTCAAGTCTGTGACAGGCATCTGCGAGACCACCGCGGATAATAACAGCCCTCCATTAGTTCAGGTTAGACTTAATGATCGGGAATTGAGTCGAGCGCTTCTGAAACGCAATAGCGAGTCACTCAGGATCTGTGTCAACACAAGCAGTGTCAGCACCCTGAATGGGTGCTTGTGTGTGGCACAGGTGTGTAAAAGCGAGGGCCAGCATTGTTTTGGAGTGGCTCCAGTGGCGCTTGGGTTTGTGGATTAATCTCATTTCCAGTTCGGCCATTAGCTACCCTCAACGCGGGAACCTGAAACCGCCCCGTAGCTCCAATATTCAATTATTTACAATTTCATGCTTGCCTGAGATTTGTGTTTTTCTTGTAAATGTAAAGATTATGCAGCAGGAGTCCTTTATGTTGAACTCTGAGCTAATGATTTATGCACTTTTTCTTCCCTTAAAAGGCTTTGTGGAGTGGAAGGGTACATCGAGTTGAGCTGCATGACGGAGCGCTCGCATTCAAACATTTCTAGACTTAACTGCGGTAGTATTTCACTTGACTAAAATAGAGGAATTTATCATAAAGCTTGCAAAATCATCCAAAGTCGGGTAAATGCACTGCTCAAAAAATAAAGGGAAGATTAAAATAACACATCCTAGATCTGAATGAAATATTCCTATGAAATACTTTGTTCTTTACATAGTTGAATGTGCTGAAAACAAAGTCACACAAAAATGGTCAATGGAAATCAAACCCTTGGAGGTCTGGATTTGGAGTCTCAACACACTACAGGCTGATTCAAGTTTGATGTGATTTCCTTAAAACAAGTCCAAATGAGGCTCAGTAGTGTGTGTGGCCTCCACGTGCCTGTATGACCTCCCTACCAATGCCAAACGTTCTGCACGGTTTTGGGCTGTAAGCACGACCCTGACCTGTGGACATCAGGCACTCATACCACCCTCTATTTCTGACCGTTTGAGCAGACACATGCACATTTGTGGCCTGCTGGAGGTCATTTTGCAGGGCTCCTCCTGTTCCTCCTTGCACAGAGGCGGAGATATTGGTCCTGCTGCTGGGTTGTTGTCCTCCTACGGCCTCCTTCACGTCTCCTGATGTACTGGCCTGTCTCCTGGTAGCGCCTCCATGCTCTGGACACTACGCTGACAGACACAGCAAACCTTGCCACAGCTCGCATTGATGAGCCATCTTGGATGAGCTACTTGTGTGAGTTGTCTCATGCTACCACTAGAGTGAAAGCACCGCCAGCATTCAAAAATTGCCCAAGGATCAGCCAGAAAGCATAGGAACTGAGAAGTGGTCTGTGGTCACCACCTGCAGAAGCACTCCTTTATTGGGGGTGTCTTGCTAATTACCTATAATTTCCACCTCCTGCCTATTCTTTTCACACAACAGCATGTGAAACTGATTGTTAATCAGTGCTGCTTCCTAAGTGGGCAGTTTAATTTGACATGGGAGTTACATTGTGTTGTTTAAGTGTTCCCTTTATTTTTCTGAGCAGTGTATAAGTGACTGCCTGCTTGCTCGAGAAAGAGAGATTTTTCTTGGAACTGGCAGTTGCAGCCGCAGCAAAAATCATTTTTTTGAGGTTTTCCTGAACAAGCTGCACAGTCCTGTGGCACTAAACATAGCCATGGTGAATGTCTTATACATGGTGATGTGGCCTGTGTGAGTGACGCTCGGTGTGTGTGATATACCTGCGTCTTTACAAGTCGAGCTGCTGTCGGTGGGGGCCACACAGCGCTCGGCCCCTGACAACGCTGGCCTGGAGCCATGCTAATAATAACAGCCAGCAGAAATATGCACAGAAGAGGGGAGATCTGGTAACGTAGCTGGAAGAGAGAGGAGAGAGGCACGGGAAGGGTTCTGCATTCAGGAATGTGTCATCTAAGGAGTCTTAAAGTACAACAGATTCTGCCATGAACATGCATATTTTTGCACTCGTGATGTATGTTATATATCATTTATCATCATCCTTTAAAACCATGTATATGCAAACGATTAAACAATTGAAAATAAAAGTTTTTAATATATTTATATATTGTGTATATTTATTATATACATTTTTATATTGTGTATACATATTTATTTATGTATAAATGCAAACACATGCATGCTTATATTTAAGAAAGATGTGTTATGTTTAGGCCTATATATTCAAAATATATAAAATATGAGAATATGAATATATATAAATGTATAAACGTAAATATTAAAAATATATATGTACTGTATGTGTATGTGTGTATTTATACATAATAAATATACACAATACACATACATAAATAGTGCGCGTAATCACGATTGTTAGTACTATTATTGTACATTTTTGTGTGTGTGTATATAAGTAGATACAATCAAAAATATTGTTATTAATGTAAAATTATATTGTGATATATGTTTTTTTTTTTTATTTGTGTATAATAAATTATGATTAGAAATGAATATTAATAAATAATTATAATAAAGTATTATTATTATCACCATATATACAAATACTTAAAGTAGATAATTACTTTTACTTAATGTGCGTGTGTGTGTGTGTAAAATGATATAAAATAAATATTTTTATTAAAAAATGTGAGTGTATGTGTGTGTATGTATATATATATATATATATATTTATATATACATATAATTATTTAATTATGAATAAATATTGAAACATTATTATTATTATTATTATTAATATTATTGCTATATATATATATATATATAAAATATTGACCAAAAATATTATTATTATTCATGAAATATATGTAAATATTATATTAGTATATATGAAGAGTTTATTAGCAAAAACAGATTTTCTCAGTAATTCTGTTTTTTTATTATAAATTTTTTTGCAAATACACTCATATATTTGCGTACGTGTGTGTATGTAATGCTCTGATGGCAGTGATTCAAGTATGTTCTCTCTGTCAGAGAGCTTTTAGTAATTACTGCTCGCCGGATCTTGACGTACATTGACATACACTCTTGGTGACCATTTGTTAAAACGTCAGAGCTTGTGTTCTGCATGTTTGCTCACAAAATACGGTTCCTTCTCTCCAACTCCCGAATAATGCATCTTCGTGTAATGCCTGCCAGTG
Source organism: Enteromius unitaeniatus (assembly GCA_032359435.1). NCBI lineage: Eukaryota > Metazoa > Chordata > Actinopteri > Cypriniformes > Cyprinidae > Enteromius > Enteromius unitaeniatus. The sequence goes on along the minus strand of JAUMHI010000037.1, from coordinate 3,054,597 downwards.
AGGTCATCCAGCCCGAGTTATTAGAATCTTATTTCTGCTATCTCTCATGAGGAATGCAACGCCCTTCGTTTTTTAGAAATTTCTCGTCAATTAATACTCTTAAAATCTCGTGCACTGAAGAAAAGCACATTCCATTGTCTGAGTTCTGGCCTATAAAACAGCCATGCTGAGGAAGATTAATACTGATGGAATGGAAAAATGTCACTATCCGTGCCGATAACTCCTCGGGGAGTGAATGTTTTTGCGCAGTTCAGAGACTTACGAGGCATAAACAAATAACATGAGAAGCTGGTTTCTGATGATGGAGGTCAAGGGGAACATGCACACACGCATTGAGTGAACACTTCATGCTTTTGGCTTGTACTGCTACCATGTAGGGCACAACGGGAAAATATTTCTTGCATATTGATGTTGAACAGAGCATTAAATCACTCTGGTGGTTTTTTCTTTCAGTCCGTTCTTGTGCTCAGGGTTCCATAGACACACTTTACAAGACACATCAGGAACTTCTTAGCTTTATGAGAAATACATTTTTATGTTCCATTAAATGTTCCAGCTGTAATATATATATAGGAGAGTGCTGGGTTATGTTAATTGCGAGAGGAAAAGCGAGCAGCTAAATGCAGCCTTGTCTTAAATGAGGCCCTCATGTTAGGTCAAATGTAGTATGTAACTGATATTTAGCAAATCCTGGTGTTTTCAATACCTCAGATGGGTGTTCAGTAGATGACCTATATGCAGAAACAAGCTTTTAAAGGATAATTACACCCAAAAATGTAATTATGTGCTGCTCTATGGAAATCTAAGCTAATTGGATCTGTCAAAAAAGCACATTTAAAACCACTAAAATATTCTGAAGGACAATTACCAAACTATTATATTCCAAGTCTTCTGAAGCCATGCAATAGCTTATTGTGACGAATAGAGCACAACATATTTCTCTCGTCTGTAGCTCTCAAATAAAAACGGATGCATTGGGGTTAAAGATGAAATGCAGTTTTTCAAGCATCACAACAATAAGGGGCAGTTTCCCAGACAGGTATTAGATTAAGCCAGGACTAGGTCTTTGTAAATTAATATTATTTAATATTAATTTAAGTAATATTATTTAAGTAGTTTTTAGAAACATGTCATGTCACAAACATGAAACAAGCATTTTAAGCCCAAACAATGGCAGTAATGTATTTTAAGGTACGTCAGTACAAGCTTTTTCCATTTTAGACAGCTCTAACATTTATTTTAATCTAGGACTAGTCTTAAACCCTGTTTGGAAAACTGCCCCTAAATGTTTAATACGCCTTTTATTTTATTTTTTTCAATAAAATGTTCATACTATTTTGTATAATAGAATGTGTACTATTCAAATTTATTTCATTTATTATTATAAAATGTTCATAATAATTTTTTTATAATATATAGTATATATTTTGTGAATGTTCACATACACACTGATGTACAGGAGATTAAAATGTAATTTATTTAAACCATAGGTCATATAAAATCTTTCCATATATTTAGAACAATAATCATTAGATGACATCAAAATGAATTAATTGTATTAATCTTTCCCAATCTTTGCCACTATCCTTCAAACCAGTAGGTTTCATAAATACAATAACATTTATTATGATCACTTTTTTTTTTTTTGCATATATTTTAAAAATTTGAACTAAATCTGAGCAACAAAAAATATTATATGACTTTAGAAGATTTTCAGTGCAATGCACAAGTTGTATAAGCAGCTTTTATCATTTTCACAAAAAAGAGCAGCCAGTTTCTTCAGAAATTGTCCTTTTGTGTTCTAGGGAATAAAGTCAAAAGGGTTTTTGAATGATATGAGGATGAGATCATTTTCTTTGCAACAGTTTGTCAGTTGTCAGCATATGATGTAGCGAATGTACACAATTGCTTTTATAGTGCAGTATCTCGCATGACATCACACTGAGCTCATCAGATCCCAACCCGGACGAATGAACACTTACACACTTAAGCGCTGGCAGGCCTCTTCTCGCATGCTATGTTGATCTGAGCTGGTCGTGAAAAATGTCACGTGTCATGATAAGGATGCTAAATGCATTTGGCTTCATTTCCTCTGCATCACACGCAGGGTAGAGCATGAAGCACTCATCAAAAGCTCACTGAGATACGTTCTGCTTCACGGCCATCTCCGTGGCTGGATATTTGGACAAGAATCTTTTTTTCCACTCTGGTCTCTCGCAGTTATGTAAGAAGAGACGCAGCTCAAAGCTAAAACCGCTCAATCTTGGACAAAAATGCTGGGAGGGAAAAGTTTTTTAAGTTTTTTCCTCAGCAAGCCGAGGATATTGTAGAAGAGGGATTGGATGTGGTTTGGGACTGCTAGCATGCTAGGTATGTTTTGTTGTGTGATGCTACTCAGACGTCACATAGCGCTATCACTGGGAGAGCAGATAGATGTCCGTTGACTCTCTCTCTCTGTGGTCAGCGAGTTTGAGTACGAAGCTCTATCTTCACAGCATGTGAAACCCTTGGGTTTTTCTTTTTTGTGCGTGTTGCTTACGGGAAAGAGAGCTTTTTTCCTACCATATTTGGTCATGTGGAGCCAAGCCAATAGGGAGCAGACGTTTGATGCCATACAAGCATCTCAATTTGGCCTTTTCCCTCTTTTTTTTTTTTTGTTCTTTTTTTCTTTTTTGAGGAGCTTGCATGCCGACACACTGGCCGATAGTGGTGAGATCTTTGGACGCACATGAGAGGACCGTTTAAAATCAGCATTTTAAAATGTATAACATGAAAGCGTCTCTGCACCTGAAATGCATTTCCAGAAGCACAGCTGCTGTTGTGCGGAAATAAATGGCCCTGGGTTTAATGAGTTAATGCCTATGAAAATTGCCCATTCAAAAGCGGAAACAAAAACATTTTTCCGACATCCTGCACCCATGTGCTCGCGTTTCTTGTGTTTGGTTCTTTGTGCTGAAAAGAGAAAGTGAACATTTAAGGTGAATGATTTGGCAAGCTAAATTAATTTTTTCAATAGAATCATTTTATGAGAATTTTAAAAGATATTATTTTAAAAAGTAATTTAATCAGTCATATTATAAATAATAATTATAATAATATAAATTATACATGAATTCTAAAATGAATTTTAGTTATTGATAGATTATATATTATATATATATATATATATATATAACAAGTATTATCATTATTAATAATAATAATAATAATAATAATCAACATCTTTATAGGGTTGTTTTTTACCATTTGCTAATAATTAGTGTAATAATTAGTGTAGTTCAAGTCATACATCGAAGAGTACATTGTATACTTATTACAGCTATTGACATTTCCTCAGTGTTCCAGAGCCTGTAGTTGCGTGGCATTGTGGGTAATTGAGCGGTTTAAGATGTATTTGGTGTTTGCGCAGGTAACTGTAGGCCACCGGACTGAGAGTGATTCTCAGGACATGCAGACGTGTCGGGGAATGCGATCCATTGTCTGGGAATGCAGGAATCTCCTTTTCCGACCTCAAGTGGAAATTCAATGACTGAGGCCTATTTTTGCCCATGCTTGAATTTTTGATCCCCTCCTTCCCATTTTTAAAACCTAAGAGATAATGTACAGTCAGTGAGCCATTATCACAAAAGAAACTCTGATGTGGTGGTCAGGTTCCAGACACAAAACCAAGGTGTCTTGGATCGCCCTAAAAGGGTTTATTTTTCAATAATGTCTTGATGACAGTAAATTTATCCTGCGTATTGCATGTACAATATTTTACCAGATGCTTAAATAAAAGCAATTTACTTTTCATTTAAGATAATTAGCCATTTTTTTAATCAAGCTCATGCATTCCCTTGCAGTCGAACCCACAACGTTGCCAATGTTTGAGTGCAGTGGACATGCATGCTTGCAGCATTATGCAAAGCCAAAGCTTTTGCAGTATC
>JAUMHI010000037.1:3031604-3044398 GCA_032359435.1 Enteromius unitaeniatus | reverse complement strand
CACAATACTTGCATACAGTCGCAGTTCTATCTATTGTTTTATTTCCGCTGTCATCAAAGGTAATAGAGCGCGGATCGTGTCACATTTTTTCTTCGGCCCGCGTCCGACAGAGCTGTAACCAAATTTCTATTCCATACCATTCTAATGACTCATGCACTTTTTTGTGTGGAAAGCCCGCTTTTATTAAGCAACTGTGGGAAGGCGTTTGGAAATGTCAATAGATGAGAGCATCAGCGCACACGGGGCAAAAAGCACAGTTATAACACAGATGCACAATCATGCTGACGTGACCGAGCCCGGGCATCCGTTCTAAATATCTGTTCGAACTGTAATACATCCTCTAATAGGTAACATGCAATGTTCCCACACACCAGATTTATACGACGCCGGTGCATCCTCCAACTCCTTTTCTCTCTCACTTGCCATTTCTACACGTACAGTATTGTGACCTGCAGCACTCACTCCACACCGTAGACACCTCAATTCATCATGCGAAAGGGAAACACACTGACGTCACATACGGGGCACAAGGCTACATTGCGCATTGAACCGTCGAACCATGCGACGAATGCATGCTCCGAACCGAGACAAGCGTACCGAACGGTTCAGGGTTTTTTTCAGGAAACGTGCCACACCTATTAGGAAGCTAATTGGACAAAAGTAAAAAATGTTAGGAGTTAATAATGCTGGAAAACATCAGATTTATAAATCTTAAATTACTTCAAATGTGTAACTTACATTTAGCATTGAATGTGGCTTTGTGATGTTTAACTGTCCAGGATGCTTTGTTTTGCACAAATGAAAATGGATTGGGACAAATGCTGTCAAAAATGACAAGTGAGGAAGACCGTTTGGTTTGGTTTGGTTGTTCTGCACAGTGTTGGAAGAAACACATTTGTGACCCATGGACCAGAAAACATAAGTCTTTAGTCGATGGAGTACATTTGGAAATTTGGACATTTTGGTTTCTTTAACAGCCATAAAATCTTTTCAATGCACAAAAAGGTTTTTAATAGTAAAACAGGGTTCTTATTTGAAAATGTTCTAATAAATTAATAATGAAAGACATCACTGTGAAAAACTTCCTTTTGTATCCTATATTTCTAAGAGTGTACTTATTTACTGTAATACTTGCCTCTTAGCTTTAATGTAGCTAGATGCCTTTTGTTAGTCACTTGCAGTGTAGCTAACTACATTTTTTAAAACCTTTCAAACAAGTATCAACCAAGAAGTCTTTAAAACATGCTTTCTGCGAGCGAATTCTAACTAACCAGCAACAGCTCCATGATCACAAAAGAGAGGGAGGGAACGAGCCAAAAAAAAGAGGAAAGGAATGGAATGGGCAATAATTGGGAGTCGGGAAGGGAAAGAGCGAGAGAGGGACAGTGTCAGAAGCAGAGAGAGAAAGAAAGGAAAAGGGGGAGAGAGGGAGGAGGCAGACCCGTCGGCCATGATTGAGAGTTTGCACCATAATGGGAGGGAGAAAAACGGAGGAAAGTGGGGAGGGTGAAAAAATGGGAAAGGAAGAGGCCGGCTTTGGCCCATTCTGGTAGCTCCAGCTGCAGCGAGAGAGAAAGAAAGAGCCTGAAATACTCTTTGTGTTGGAGCCTTATCGAAGACGAGAGAGCGAATTTCTGCTATGTTTTGAAAGCTAAAACTTTCCAGAGGTTATCATCACTGAAGTGAAGGTAGGCCAGTTTGGAAACGGGCCTTGCCTGAAGCGTCACAGTGCTGAGATTAATGACAACAGCTCTGTATCTCCTGGGTGGGCTCGGTTCCTCCGCTATGTACCCCGCAGTATATTTAGTCAGAGTCTTTCTGCTTGACTGAGTGGACATCCTGTGCTAACATCCTTTCCTCACCCATTCTCTCTCTCTTTTTTTTTTCCTTCATTCTTCTCCCTCGCTCCCCCACAATTTCCATTTTAAGTGGTATTATGAAAACAAACTTGTGATCTGTTTGATGTCGGGCTGAGAAAAGATCGACTGTAAATGTCTTGCATATGGGAATGCGTGATTTTTGTGTAAAGGTTAACCAAATAGTCGCAGCAGCAGCACCAGCTGTGGAATCCAGACCATATTCAGTAACGGTGGGGATTCTGTAAGGTTCATGCATGAGACTAAAGCACACACATGTTCTGCTGTTTTCCAGGGTCACGCTCTCAGGATTGAAGCATGGATGATGATTTTGAGCGGCGCAGGGAGCTTAGGAGACAGAAGCGGGAGGAGATGCGCCTGGAAGCCGAGAGGTAACGTGGGCATCTTTCTCACAAAATCTTTGCCCGATCAGATTCGTGGTTCACCTAGCAAAAACATGACAGCTTGCAAATTGTCCATTACTGCCTGGCCAAATGAGTCTTTGTGCAATTGAATGTGAATGAAAGTTTATAATCATATACTAACCCTTAATTCATTCCTATATGATTTCCTTATACGAAATAATAAGAATGTTGACTTTTTTCCCATATACTGCAAGCAAACAGTGAAAAATAAAAGCGGCTAGTTTATTTGTATTCACTGTGTTCAGGGACCATGAATGTGTGAGTACTGGAAGTTGTTTTGCATGGGTTGTCTTTGCATCTTCTGCAGTCATTCAGTTTGATGTCAGTGTTGGTATCATGGGATCAGATTAGGTTTAAATGTAATGACGTCTGGATGCAATATGAGAACAGTGGTGGAAGGGAAGGTTTTTATTGTATAACCAGAGTTGGGGAAAGTTAATTTAAAAAAAAATAATGTATTACAATATTGTGTTACTTAGTAACTATAAGTATTGCATCATGTTGCATTACTATTTGTTACCCAAGCTGGGCTTGCTTATTTTTTTTTAATAACAAAAAACCCAGAAGTTATATTTTTGGCAACTGTAAAGTCCCTTTTACACCAGAATTTAGTTAATGAAGTTAATAAGCCTTGAATACGCATGAAGAAGGTTCATCTGCACCTCACTCATGATTTCTGTCAACATGGGACGGGAGAGGTGTCCAGACTTGTGTAAGATATTTTCATGTAAATTTTAAAGTGATTCTTTAATTTGCTAGTTACTTGAAAAAAGTAATATGATTAACTCATGTTACTTGAAATGAGACCCTGGACCTCAAAAATAGCCATAGCCATTTTGGAGGATATTTGGCCAAGATGCAACTATTTGAAGGGTGCAAAAAAATCTAAATACTGAGAAAATCAGCTGTTCAAATGAAGTTCATAGCAATGCATGTTGCTGATTAACTTTTGATATATTTACAGTAGGAAATGTACAAAATTATAAAAATTATAAAGTTATCATATTGGGTATTATCCTATTAAGTCCTTTTGACAGCATTTGTTTCTCATGGTGGGCAAATAAGAAGAAAAATTTGCCTAAGCCAAAGGTAAAAACAAAGAAATGACTGTTTTAATGCTTTTGCGGTCTGAAGCTTGCACTTCCAGCTTGTTTTTCTTTTTCTGTGATTTCTGTGAGTCTGCCATTAAAGCAGAAAACTGGTGTTAACGTAACAAATGTTAAACATCAGCAGATTGGCACATTCGTGAGCTGCTTGACCATTTAAGGCAAAGCGACACTCCCATAAACACTGGAGGCACTGACCCAAATAGCCATTTTGCTGCAGCACTAGATTATCTCAGTGCATTGTGCATTTCTGCAAACACAGACAACAGCTGTTTCTTGGACATTTATGCCGCTGTCAAAAAGAATTATGGCTGATGGCTATTGAACATGCAAATCAAGCTTATTATCATTCCGGCAGAGCGTAGGGTGGCATGGATCAGCTCTAAATCGATGTCTTTCAGCAACAGTTATTTCTATTATCATTGGCTAGGATGTTTGACCAGAGTTACATGGTGTACAGTTCATTTTGAGTGTCAGCTTCCCGTCTGCAGCAACCTTCCTGTTTCCTCCAAGCATGTTAGCATGAATGCTTTTCTTTTTCATGATTTAAGATATATGGGATATTTTTCACCTAATCGTAGGGCGGAAGCTCGAAGCCGATGACGCACAGATTAGGGCCCATTATATTTTACAGCACTGCATAAAACGAATGCTTTTTTTGGCTATATGTTATAAACCTCTGAAAGGCTGGAATTGTGTTCTCTATGCCAAGTATCACATTTGGCAGAAAGCTACCAATGCTGTGCGACATGATGCGATCTTGTGTTTATGTTCTTGTGGACTCGTTTCAATTTGGCCCGCTCTTCTTCGCCTGCTTGAGTTAGTGATAAAAGATTAAATCGCTCTATTAAATTGCTGGAATTATGCAAAGATGCTGTAACAATCAATATTTACTCTTCGGCCATAATTGAACTAGTCAGAGCCATGTGTTGTCTTGTTGGCCCCATTCATTTTGGCCGTCATCGTGATGCATGGTGGACACAAAAGTCAGTTTTCGGCGTACATATGATAAGAGCTGTCACTTTGCCAAATGGCTCTGTATTAGAAGTGTTTACTGGCAGTGATTTGCAAAGCTCTCCGTCTCTTTACGGTCCTCTGTGCAAGCCGCGGGACAGCGGGAGGACAGATGTTGGCTCGCCACTGACGCGGAAAAACAACACGAGTCCGATAACGCTCATACACGCAGGAGCAGCTTGGCATCCGAGTACAGCTGCATTTCCATCAGGCGATGATGGCTTGATGTTCACCAGTCCTTTTCATCTGGAAGACTTGCCAGCATTTCAACCGCTGAAAATGACAGGAGAGGGAGGCTGTGTGCTCTGACTTTTGTCTGTATGTGTTACTGTAACTTGCTGACAATTGAAAAATGTACTGCTCTTTTACTTTACACTCCTAAAAAAATAAAGGTTGTAAAAGTTTTTGCAGTGATGCTGTAGAAGTTCAAAAAAGCCTTTCAGTGAACAGTTTATTTTTAAGAGTGTACATGTAATGCTGAGCAACTTACAATTGACCACAGAATTTTATGGAAGCCTATTTTCAACACAGAATTAAAAAAACAACATATCTTACAATTCTGATGAAAAAAGTAAGAATTGTGAGATGTCAGAATTCATACTTCTTTTTTTTTTTTACAACTCAGCGTTTACGTCTCGCAATTATGAGTTTATATCTCACAGTTCTGTATTTATATCTCAATTCTTAGTTTTTTTGTTCAGAATTCTCAGAAGTTTGTCACAATACAAGTTTATCTCCCAATTCTGAGTATACATTTAGCAATTCTGTTTAACAGTAAAAAGAAAGGTAACTGTGACCTTTTATCTCACACACCAACTAGGTAACACTTTAGAATACACTTGTTAACTATTAACTTTTCCCCTCAATAAATTCTTAATTTCCTAATAGTTTAGGTATTGGGTAGGATTAGGAATGTTGAAAAAGGCATTAAAATGTGCTTAATCAGCATTAATAAATAGTAATAAAAAAAGTTATTAAGCAGCTAATAGGTGTATTGTAAAATATAGTGTTACCCAAACGTATAACCAACAGTTCTGGATTTAAATCTCGCAAGTGCCAGAAAAAAAGTCTGAATTATAAGATTTTTTATTTTTAACCCCATGGCAGAAACAGCCTTCCATATCATTCCCATAGACAAAACATGCTGTTTGGAAACATGTTTAAAAGTTACAGCAAAAAAGCATTTTAGAGGAACAAATATCACAGAATTTTGAAAAGTTTCACCCTTCTGGTGAAAACAAGTAGTCACCTTATTAAAGCTTTTGTAGCTTTCATCAGAGGATTGGCACATTTGTGAGCCATTTGACCATTTAAGGAAAGGTTTGCAGTGAAATGTTCAGTCGTTTAGTAGCAAGATAAACTCTGTATTCTGCTTTGTTATAGCTATGAAACAACTGATACTTATTATGTTTGAATGGGCATAAATTCTGCACACCCCAGATTTCTTTGATGTTGTCTGTGTTGCAAAGATTGCTGTCCCACTATTTGAATTAAGAACCTTTTTGCTGAATGCTTGTGTATTGTGGTATCACCCATTTCCAATTTATCTGGCTTAAAACATCATCCATAAAGAATGAAATGCAGTTATTCATTTTACATGAAGGTCAAACGAGCCCTTCCTGTTTAAGTGGGCGGCTCACTGCTGGAATAAGCCGCAAAGTGAACGAGACATTGCCGATAGTCAAACATCTGGCTCTTTGAGACTATAACGACTAGATCATAGATCAGGTCTGCTTTGTATTTAGTGAATAGCTGGTCAGAGATGACTGGCACTGTTGACGGGTCAGAGGGTTCGTGCTGTTTTTAAAGTACTATGTACACACACACATACTTCTGTGTGACTGCAGTGGCCTTTCCCTAGACAGTTTGATGTGTTCCAGCTCCAGTCAGGTCACTGATACTCCGCATACACACACAGGAATGTTTTGACGGCTGGCTTCACCATGCTGACGGAATGTTCTGACTAATGATTACCAAAACCTGCCATTCCTGTCCACAGATTCTATTTTAGCATCGGCTGCAAAATAAAGTCATGTTTCCATCCATGCTGAGAATATAATTTATGTCGGAATATTGCATTTTAAGCAATTTATGACTGAAGTAGCATTTCCAGCTGCATTGTTTAAAAGTACAATTCGTCACTTCTGGAGAAATTGCTGTAGAAACGGAAATGCCTGTGATCACTGGCAGATGCTTTATGTCTGGGATTGAGTGTGTCAGACAGATCTGGGAGGTAAAAGTAGCCAATCATCTGAGATTATTCAGTCACATGACTTTTGTGTCATGTGACCAAAAATGTTTTGGTTTTTTTGCTAAATCATTTAGAAAATCATTTACAAAAGTTACAAAAAACCCTAAAATATGGGCAATACCCAGTATATTTGGCAATGTTGTTTTGAATGAAGTTTTTTTTTTAATCATATTCACATTTTGATGTTTCCATCCAGAATTTCTTTTCTCTTTTCTTTTTTTTATGCAGTTTTGACTTCTTGCATAAAAAATGCAAGAAACACCTAAATTAAAAAGAAAATAATAATAATAATAGTAAAATATACATTTATAAATATACCTTTTAAATTCTGGTATCAGTGAAATGAAAAAATTAAATACATAAATGATGCATTGTGACTGTAAGGTATAATGTTGCAAAGATATCTATATTAAATAAATGCAGTTCTTTTAAAATTAAATAATCCAGACAAGCATGCATTGTGGTTTCCACAAAACATTAAGTAGCTGTTCAACGTTTATAATAATAAGAGACGTTTCATGGGCAGCAAATTAGCATATTCAGATTTCTGAAGGATCAGGTGACACTTAAGGATGCTGGAGATTTTGCTTTGCATTGCAGGAATAAATGTAAAACTTCAGTGCTTTTTTGAGCAGTTTTGGCTGCTTCTGTGCAGTTTTCTCTCTGGAGCAGTGGCCATCTTGGTGCTACACATCTGTGCTGTTCCCATGAGAGGCCAGGAAGAGCTCAGGAAATAACACCCATCCTCAACGAATGGCCCGTTCCAAACACACTCTCTCCGGCTGGTAGAGGAAAGGCCCGCTTGAGGGTATACATGTGTTCGAGGGATGCTGTTACAGAAAGCTACAAGGTTACAGGGCAGACATGAGAGCAGGTGATCTTCTGCTGTGGTCAAATAAGGAATGGACGGATCCGTGGTGTTGGAGATGAGTGTGGGGTCAGTAGGTGGAGGAAGAGAGAAGGCCGAGCGTGGGAATAGAACAGTTATTTGGCAGGGTCCATATATTTCTCTCTCCCAACCCTTGTGGAGTGTCTGTGATTGCTCTCCAGAGCCTTTGCCCTGAGCGCGGTGTTTGCACTGACATTTCTGAGATGCTTGGACCACAAGAAAATTCTTGTCAGCTGGAAACATCCGTCGCCTGATTGTTCTCTGCATGTTGTGAGAGCAAATTAACAGCATATCAGTTTCATTCCCCTCACTGCTTCCTTTATAGACTTGATGAAACCAATAAAACATGTCACACTTTGTGTAGCTCTCACCACACGCACCATAAAATAATTAATGCTACATGGCTGAAAGATGTGGTTTGTATAGAAAACATGTTCGCCTGATGTTTTGGTTTACATCCCATATTGCTACAGGTACCAGAGACCCTAAAAAACCGAATGTTATTGCAGCATGTTTTTTTCTGATTTATTTCTGTGGTTATGGAAGAGGGAAGCATTATGCAGTCTGTGCAAGATAGGCGGTGTTTCCCGGAGGGAGATCAGATCAGAGAGAGTGCGGACTCGATGGGCTTGAATGTTAAAGTGGATTTAAAGCCATTCTCTGCTGTTTTCAATGCTCCCTCGGGATTTTATTCGTTTTTAGATTGAGGGAAATCACTTTTTTCTTAATCTGCTGAAATAAAAGTTTGACGTGTTGCAACCTTGATCTAAAACCTGGGCTAAAAACACTCAGCTTCTCAGTTTGTCCAGAAATCCTTGGATTTTCTCTTGTCATAAAGTACTGAACTGTTATTATTCAATTTATAGGATGACATTGAAGTGCTTTTTGGATAATAATCATGAGAAGCTGTTTTAAGTTGACCTCACAGGAACAAAGTGAACATGGTTTATATGTCAGTGTGAATGGGCTTGAGTTTGGCTGATTGGTTTGTTAACACAAGGACAAAGGGAGAGAGGACAAGAACAAGGAAGACAGAAAGAATCAGCAGGAATCCGGCTCTCTATATGATTTCACTCTCCCCAAGGTTTTCCATGGGCGTTAGCAGAGAGCCGCATTCAGTTTCTGAACACATTCCTGATCCCAGAACACACTGAGGAAGGACTTTTTGTCCAGATTAGGTATTTCACTCCAAAATCAAAAGAGAAGAAAGATAATATAATTTACTTAAAGGAATAATACATTTATTCAGTAAGGAAATTGAGTGACAGTAAATGATCTATATAATGTTACAAAAGATATTTTTATAAACAAGGCTGTTTTGTTCTTCAGGGTATTAGAATGATTTCTGAAGGATCATGTGAGACTGAACACTGAGTAACGTTGCTAAAAATTCAGCTTTCCATCAAATTAATTCATTACATTAGATAACAAGTTAGTTAAAATGGTAATAATATTTCACATTATTGTGTTTTTTGATCAAAAATGTAGTCTTGGTTATATCAAAGGCATTTAAAATTTGTTCCGTAAAAAATACCAAAAATATGAACTGGTTGAAAATTTGAGATAAGACATCAGCAGGAGACACGAGAGGGAGGTGAAGAAAGCTTGTCAGAGAGATGTGAAAACTTTATTTAGGTTACACCAAAGTCCCCTGGCTGTGGTGTGGGCTGAATGCCACACTGCTGTCAGGATCCTCTTATCAGCTGCCAGAGCTGAAACACACACACACAAACACAGATGACAGCCAGTGAAAGTTCATTCTCAACAGCAGCAGATGCGACTGTACGTGCCCAGGCCGAACTCTAACCGGCTCTTCCCAGCGTAACATCTAACTGTCTCTGTGTAGGTTGGCGTTTCGCCGCAATGAGGAGGACGAGGAGGAAGCGGCTCGCGAGCGCAGACGAAGAGCGCGACAGGAGAGAATGCGCGGTAAGGACAGTGAGGATGTGGCCTACCAACCCGAGACCCCAGAGCTCAACAACAGCCACAGGTAAAACGGGAGGCAGGAATACTGATATGTAGGCTAACTGACTTTTTCTCTGCTGCTTTAGTGGGCGCCTCTGATAATTAACTTCCTGTAACAGGTCAGCGCTGCGGAAGTCGTTACATGTTCAGACACTGAGGCTTTGTGCAGTGAATGGACACAGAAGACGGTCAGACAAGAGCAGAATTGTTCTGGGTGTGCGAGCAGACATAGCTCCGTGTATTGTCTGTAGTGCTGACGCAGGGTAAACGTTTGCCAAGCCGTGCGGTCAGACTACATTAACCTACAGTGACAGGCATATGGCAGTCCAAGCTGCTCATGCAGATCTAGAAAGGAAAAGGGAGTGAAGGTCCTCTTTAATTTGGAGCCACTTCATTTCCAGCGATTATTGACGATTTGATTACACAGACACGACTTGCACTGAAATCAGCTGGACAATGATGTCTCTGAATTCAGTAATGAAATGCCTTTAACTGAAAAGTTCAAATAAAGTGTTTTACATTACTGATGATCTATTTCTACTATGTGATACTGTACTGACACAAGCGCTATATAAATGAAGGTGACTTGGCTTAATTCAGAATTCCTTACTATTGTATTGCATGTTCAGGTTTGCAGTGGGATGTTTGATGATACTTTGGATTGGTTAGGAATTTCTTTAGGGTTGTAATGTTGTGTAATGAGCAAATATTAGTTGATTATTATGTTATAGCTACTTAAGTTTGGTTATACGCAATTTAATACACCATCGTTGAAAGATTTTGTTGCTTTGTTGCTTAACTGCTTTATATTTGCATATGTTTCTTGTTATGCAAAACTGAATTTTCTGGATCATTACTCCAGTCTTTAGTGTCACATCATCCTTCAGAAATCATTCTAATATGCTGCTTAATATTTTTTGTGAAATCCATGATCTTTTTTTTTTATTGATTCAAGAAATATGAATGCAAAAGTATTTCATGTTACTTTTGATTAATTTAAATGCATCCTTGGTTAATACTAATATTTTCCGATCCCAAATATTTGAGTATGTTGACACATTAATAAATATTTATGTTATTTCAAAATGTATTTATTAGTTTGGCCTGCTACATCAAAACAGATGTTTTTGTTGTTTTGAACATTATCATGTTAGTTTTCTTCTGTGACTAATATGTGCCATTTTAATTAAAAAATGACCAAACATGATAAACGACAAAATTTTGTCTTAATATCTAGAAAATTTTCATCAAAAGGTAAACTATAACAAAAAAATACTGATTAAAATTAATATAAAGGGCCAACATTTTGATATTATTAGCATCTGCATAAGATTAATTTCACCATTTAAGAATAATCATATATATTTATATTATTTAAATATATTTACTAGTGTTGTCAAATGATTAATTGCATTCAAAATTAAAGTTTTTGTTTCTATAATATATGTAGGTGTACTATGTATATTTATGTACTGTATATATAAATACACACGCATACAGTATATATTATGTAAATATTTACGTTTATATATTTATATATTCCTATTCATATTATATGTATATATATATATATATATATATATATATATGTTTAATTTAAAAACATAATATATTTTTCATAGACATATACAGTACGTGCATGTGATTTATTATATAAACATAAGAAATATGCACAGTAAACACAAATATGCAAACAAAAACTTATTTTGGATGCGATAAATCATGATGATGACATTTATTTACATATTTTTCAGATGTGTCGGAATGGTGTTTTTTATATTTAGGCATTAAATTAGCCACCATCTCTCTAGATAATGCCACTGGCCAGCTAATATCATTTGAGCACTAGTCATAAATGCAGAAATGCAGTTTGTAATGTTTTTGTCATCTTTTGCTATTTCTTCATAGCGTGACGGTGACAGAGAGCGTATCCACCTCAGTAGTGACCTCCAGCGGGACAGGTGAGGGGGACGATGAGGAGCAGGCCCTGCTGGAGCGCCTTGCCAAGAGAGAGGAGCGCAGGCAGAGGAGGATGAAGGAGGCGCTGGACAGACAGGAGGATCTGGACAGCAGCCAAACCTCCAGCAGTGGAGGCCTGCGCCACGGCCAGAGCTACGTGCCAGAAGAGGAGCACAACAGCAAGGAGGAGGTCAAACAGGTGGAAGAGGAGGAGGAGGAGGAAGAGGTCGTCACCATAGAGGAGGAAAAGCCTCGGAGGTCTTATTACAGAGAACAGGTATGTATTGCTTTCATTGTTATGGCTTGTTAGACCTCAAGAACATGCTTTTCTTTATAGCATTTCAACTTTATTCAACTGTAGGAATCCGTTGAGGAAATATCTAAAATACCTGAGGAGGTATGATGATTATTTTAAAACAGTGTTTTTTTCTCTTTCATTTGACACAACAAAGCATGTGACTGCAGTTCTGTTCATAGGACAATAATGAGCGAGATGCTGTGCCTTCTTTTGAAGTACATGAGGTGCTTGTAAATGAAGACGTAGATGGTTCTGCGGTTGTTTCGGAAAAGGAGGAAAAGCGTGAGAAAAAGGGATTGACAGAGAATGGAGTGGAGGAGATGAGAGAGGCAGAAAACTTTGAGAAAGATGAGGTTTCAGAAAATGACGAGTGTTTGGTAAGAGCTGGATTGTGTTTGAAGGACTGCATAAGGATAGATGGTTTAGATTTTGGGCGAGAAATGAACAGAGATGATCATTCACAAAGACCCCATGAAATCAAATCTTGAGCTTTGAGACGTTTAGTCCACGTACCTGTACTTTGAGCCTTCTAATGCTACACTATTTAAAATGCTGGTTACATGAAGAACCTTTAGCGTTTATACACTCTTAAAAAATAAGGGTTCTAAATCTGTGTTTTTCTCTGTGATGTCATAATAGAACCATTTTGTTCTCAGAGTGAAGAACATTTTAAAATTAAAATTCTATGGATGTTCAAGGTTCTTCATGGAACCGTCAATACACATAATAAACCTTTATTTAATAGTGTCGCAAAAGGCCCTTTATAGAGGAAAAGGGTACTTTAGATTATTAAAATGCTCTTTACCAGTTAAGAACTGTTCATTAAAAAGGTTCTTTTGGGAACATGAAAGTTTCTTCTTTGACATCACTTATTTTTCATTGCAGTGCACTTGACAAAGTAAACTTTTAGCATAAGTATGTCTGTAAATGAATCTACTTGTCACGATCAGCGGTTCGCTGTGGTGTGTGTGTGCGCACCTCTCAGCTGGAGCAAGGAGCGGAAGGACACGGAGCTGGAACTTTAAACATTT
>JAUMHI010000037.1:2981413-3011501 GCA_032359435.1 Enteromius unitaeniatus | reverse complement strand
AAACCAATTTACTGCATCTTAGAAAACAGCATCGCTTTCCGCTCGATGGCTCCGCCCATGCTTATCCGCCATTGGGCTAGACGTGATCACGTGATAGCGCTGCGCCGCTCTGCGCCAAAATTCAAAATCTGACCAAATGCGCACAAAAGTCCTGGGACCCGAGTTTCTCATTTACCCCCATCAAAATACATTTTATCACTCAGCGCTGCCAGATTAACTCCAATAAACCACCGTCTGCACGGCTGACATGATATGAAGGTTTGATCCGCTTCGTATAATTTGATATGTGCTGTATTTTTTAATAAATTAAACGCGTACAGTAGGTTAGTGGGAAAAACGCAGCACTAGGCCGCATATCAGGAAGATCGTTTATAATTACGTTAAACCATTTATCGTTTTTAATTATATTAAGTATTAATTATTAAAGTAATAATGTGTTTTAAAACTACGATGCGCGCGATGAGATCATTGCAATAAAATAAAAACAAATTTTTTTCGTTTTTACAAACCTGCCTTTCACGAAATATTTTGATCCGTCAAACAAAAATAACAGCAAGAATAAAATTGAAAGTAATCAGTTTGTAACGGTATTTTATATTTTAGAATTAAAATCGTCATTCAAGAGTCGTTAGACAGAAAAGTCGTTTATCAACAGACCTTCTTATCGGTATATTTAGCACACATATATTGCGTTTTGTCCCCTTTTTTATGTATATTTTACGTTCAAGCATTTATTTTGACGCCTGATCAGCTTTTGAGTCAATATTGTATGTTGTTTTATTGTTAGTATGAGTGATCTTACGAAGCGTCTATCCTTAGTTTCTTGTAATCAGTTGAATAGTTCCTATGTGTACTGTATTTAGGACAAAAAAAAATTAATGTAAATTTGAACTATTAAGTTATGTTTTTTATGCAGACAGGCCTTTTTGCTGTGAGCAAACAATGAGAGAGAGCCCAAGGAGACCCATCATCCTGAAGAGGAGGAAGCTGCCATTTCAGAAGAGTGAATCTGATGCAGGGTGCGATGAGGCGGACGGGCCCCGCTGCAAGACCACCCTGACCCCGTCCAGCGCTCGCTGCTTCCCCGATGGCATCCGCATGATGGACCACCCCACCATGCCGGACACTCAGGTGGTGGTGATACCAAAAGCAGCCGATCTGCAGAGTGTCATCAGCGCCCTGACGGCCAAAGGGAAGGAGTGTGGCCCTCAGGGCAGAAACAAGTTCATCCTGCTCAGTGGCAGCACCGGTTTGGAGGAGAGCAAAACCCTCGGGTGTCTATCTACAGAGCCCAAGCATGATCTCGAGAAAGGTGAGGGATGTGACTAAGACTGAGCTTGTTGATGTTCTGAAAATTTTAGTTTTCTGAAATGTTTTTTTTTTTTTTTGCTGTGGTGAAAAAGTGAAAAAGGAGACTGAGTGCTTGCCGCTTGATGACAGTCTGACCAACATCCAGTGGCTGGGAAAAATGAGCTCCGATGGGCTCGGGTCGGAGTCAGACCAGAAATGCACCAGCAAAGACAATCCAAGTGACTGTCATCAGGTACACAACTTTAAAGTTTAAATTCACCCTCTCCATTTTCTAAAGGCACATTATAGATCAGGAGATGCCTGTCATGACCTTTGATGTGGCCTGCTTACCTATAACAACAAGAGAAAGGAAAGATGGGGGAAAACTTGCATCGTATTGCAATATAATTTGTTTTTGGCCCACTGTCCTTAATCAAACTTGATATTTGGCCCTTTGTATTAAAATGCATAGATCTTACTTCTGTGCGTACCTTTCATTTTCAAAAACTGTTTTGACCCCGCAATATTTAATTTAAATGTTGTTACTGAATCTTCCAGTGAAAATGACTGTACTGGACTTTTTAAATCATTTGGTCCAATTAATTTTCTCATTTTTGAGTGCAGTCGAGAACACATTAGTAGAACCAATGCCATTTTTATTTTTCAATAATCCGTTGTGGTTTATGCCAAAACACAGTGGAAAAAATCGGTCACTGCTTTTCTTTTCATTGCAGCTTTACAAATTGGTTAATAAATAGTGGGGCTTTTTTGTGTGTTTCTTCTATATTTAGCTTATTTAAAATTTAATTCTTAAAAAATGTTTGTTTGTTTTCTCTTAAACAGCCCAACGCTCCAGAAAAGAAGGACTCTCTGTCAGAGAGACCCCCGTATTCCTACATGGCCATGATCCAGTTTGCTATCAACAGTAAGAAAAACCGACACATGACCCTGAAGGAAATTTACAACTGGATCGAGGACCATTTTCCATATTTCAGAAATGTTGCCAAACCTGGATGGAAGGTGGTGTATAAAACCAGTTTTGTTTCAAATTACACAAACCTCTTGTAAGATTTCTGAGTGTGATTTGTTTACCGTTTTGTAATTAGAATTCCATACGTCATAATCTCTCACTGCATGACATGTTTGTACGAGAGACATCTGCCGATGGCAAGATCTCCTATTGGACGATTCGACCGGAAGCGAACCGCTGTCTTACATTGGACCAAGTCTACAAGGTATGAATCACTTACTGTGCTACTATGTTCTTATTTGTTTTTATGCTTCAAATATGGTCATCTCTCATTTCCTGGCTCGTCCCACAGCCTTTGGTTGACCCAGTGACCCCCACATGCCCTCAGATCCCACAAGTTGGTTTCAATCAAGTAAGACCCTTTTTCCTCCTTATTCATTCTCTCAGGGCAGATCATCAGGGAGTCAGACAGGAACCAGTCTCTCTACCTCTCCAGGAATCACTTATTTTATTTCAGGGATAGTCAGACAGAAGGAAGAACATTCAGCTCGAGAGCATCGCTTATTTTGTTCTTTTAATCATCTGAGAGTCATCAAAAACACAGATAGTGTTGAGACTGCAGTTAGTTTGAATGCCACACTTTGTGTGAAAGTAAAGATTTTTTTTCCTCCCTGTAGCAACAGAAGAGAGGTCCTCCGGAGCTGAAGAAAGCCATACCTGCCACAGGCAGCACAGGTGAGATGAGAGGGACGAATGTCTCAGAGTGCGTGATGATTGTGTTTCCTGACAGTCGTTATATCTCTGCTCGTCTTCAGAGAGGAAGATGAAGCCGCTTTTGCCTCGGACCGACTCATACCTGGTTCCCATCCAACTTCCTCTGGGTCAATCGCTCTTCCTGCCCTCCTCCAGTCCTGTGACACTCTCCACTCCTCCGAATGCTCCGAGCACCTCCACTCCCAGCTCAAGTGGAGTGAGCAAGAGGGTCCGGATTGCCCCCAAGGTAAGCACTAAAGGTTTATATAAATAAATCTCACAAAAACTCACATTTAATCAAAAGGAAAATTAGATTTTTACGTAATAATACATAGGATAGAATATATAGAGATTTTTAATGACAGCACAGCAACACTGTCAATAAATTAATAATCATTTATTTTAAGTACACTACATTGAATCTTTACCTGGTTTTGGTTGAGCCAACATATCAGTTATGGCGGTTTGTTTAGTTTTTTAGCAGGGAATTCCTAACTTAAAGTTTGTAGAAATAAAGGACTGCAAGTTCTTGTTATTTATTGCTTGTTTGTGTTGTGGAAGGTCTCACAGAGCGACGTGAGCTCGGTGATGCTGTGTTCGTCCACCTCTCAGGACATAAAGGAGGAGCCTGTGAGCATGTCTGTGAGTCCTGAGGCTCCCGAAGCTCTGCCCTCCAAAACCAGACAGCGGGACAACAGCAGCTCCCGCCGCAAACAGCGTCTAGTCCTCCCAGCCACGGAGGAACCTGTCCTGCTTTACCCCGACAGCACTCTCTTCGACTCGGGCGTGGTCTCCGACGCATCCACCTTCCAAGACACTCACGACCCAGAGCCCCAGCCCTCCTGTAAACCCGACCCCGACAGCCCAAACAGAGAATACACTTTTAAAACACCCATCAAGAGCAGCCACCCTTCCTCATCCACACCCAGTAAGCTTCCCACAGTCCTGGAGCCCTGGAGGATCACTCCCGTCAGAAAGGGAGGCGTGCTGGACTTCAGCCCCATCCGTACACCCAGCGGGCCACAGCTCACCCCACAACGGCACGAACACACGCCTTTCAGCTTCAACAGCACACCTTTCAAAGAGCTGCTGCTCTTCAGCTCCCCTCGAGAGCTGCTCACCTGCTCCAGACGCTCTCCGAGACGCTCTACTCCGACCTGCTCCAGAGAGCTGCTGCAAGCGGGCACCGCCAACCGCTCTCTCACCGAAGGCCTTGTTCTGGATACCATGAATGACAGCCTGAGCAAAATCCTAGTGGATATCAGCTTTCCCAACCTGGACGATGATGATCTTGGCATGGGGAACATCAGCTGGTCCCAATTTATCCCAGAGCTCAAGTGACTCCCGTTTTTTTCCCCAAGCTGCTTACACTTCCTTCACTGCCTTTCATTCTTATTTACTTACTATTGATCTCTTAAGTATTTTCTTAATTTCTATTGCAATTTCACTGCCTTTTACTGTACATGTTTGTGTTATGGATGTGTAGGCCTTTATTTGCGAGCAAAACTGTTAGTGACGAATGTACTTAGATAAGATTATTTTGCACAAGTTGTAATATATAAATATGAGTGTGTGTGTGTGTGTAAGAGGGAGAATGTGAGTATTATAAGTGAACGTGCAGATTAATTAAATTACACTACCCACTTTTACACCTTGGATTAGCCAGAGAAACTTTTTTTTTTTTAAGAGTTTGGGTTGTGAAGTAAACCCACATTCAAATTAAAGGGATTGTTCACCTAGAATTTTCATTTTTGAATGAGCTATCCCTTAATACTTTATTAATTGCAGATGGACATGTAAGTGTTGCACTGTACTAGAATGTGCCAGTCATTTATCTGGCATGTGTGGAGCTGTTTATAACATCCATAATGTGTTTTCATGGTTACAAGCATGTCTGAATAGTGACTCATCTCTGCTGCTGCTGCTGCTTTTCTGCATTCATTTGTTTTTGCTATTAAGATCAATTTAAAATTGTGTGCTGAATGTTGGATATGACCAAGATGAGCGTTCCAAGAGATTTGTGGTGTATTACAAAGCTTTTCATGTTCATATGTAGAG
The DNA here is from genome assembly GCA_032359435.1 of Enteromius unitaeniatus. Lineage (NCBI taxonomy): Eukaryota > Metazoa > Chordata > Actinopteri > Cypriniformes > Cyprinidae > Enteromius > Enteromius unitaeniatus. Next base: position 3,006,430 of record JAUMHI010000037.1, on the reverse strand, counting down.
TGATTAGTGAGCATGCCAGAGTTCATATGCTTAGAAGACTACCATCAATATGTAGCTGTGTTAATCCATGATACATTGTATTGCATTCTTCCAGTGTAAAAACAGCAAGATGTCATAAAAAAATTTAAAAACTGAATGGTTGGTAGATTTTTGGTATTAAGATGTTACACAAGCATGAGAATTTAAGTACTATTTACTTATAATATTACATTGATGCACAGACATCTTAAAAATCTGTCAAGCGCCTTGATACTTGGTTTCTGTAAGAATACAAAGGCATGTAATAATTAACTTTAACGTTTGTCAACAGCAAATATGTTGGTGATACAAAAAAGATGACCATTTAGACAATAGGTGTCTTTTCTATTATATTTGAATAACAACTTGGCATTTTTCTGATGTGACTGGCTTTAACCAGAAACATCAATTGTCAGTTCCAACAAAGCATACAATTTGGTTTCTCTTCTTAATGTACTTACTTTTTAAGAATAAAGGGATACTTTATTCAAAACCATTGTGATTTATTACAAAATAGCTTTAAAGAGAGATTCATTAAATTAAAAAGAGTTCATTAAATTAATCGTATCTCCTCACATTAAGGCGTGTATTAAACTGCTTATATATGAATTCATTTTAGGCATTTTTGGATCTTCTATGTTTTGGTTACCTTGATGTTCAATGGAGGAATGGAAACACCTCGGCTCTTATTAAAAGTATCTTTATGTTTTGAAAATTAACCGAAGCGAGTAAATTATAACAGAACCATTTTTTCAATGAACTATCCTTTTAAAAGAATGACTTCACCAGGACATAGTCCTGTATTAGATTTGAATATAATCTAGATTAAAATATAAGTGATGCTTGTACTGATGCATAGGGTACAAGGAAGTTGCTGTGGGGATGCTAGGGTGGTTAGGACTAATATAGCAAACACCAGTAAAATTAACTTTGATGCCCTTTAACCCTCAGGTCTGTAGTTTGGTGAAGCTCCATCAGTAGGTCTGAACTTCCTGTTGAGCCACTTCCAGGAATATCTGCAGATGTAGACTTACATAATCTGCATGAGAGGAAGTAAAGATTCTATTGGTGGGATGTTAAAACCTATTGGAAAAATGCCAAAAACACACTACAAAAACAAATTTTTACTGGAAAAGTTAATGGCATTTTAATGGAAACCATTAGAATCTCTTTGATAGTTTCTATTAAAACCATGGTTAATTTTCATAAGGGCATTTTCACTATAAATGTGTTTAGTATTACTTACTGAAGGCTTTTTTCCAGCGTTTGGGTACGTATGACTTCTTGACTGTTAGGTAATACACTGGTACACCTGATAATGTGAGGGCACAGCTGCCACCTGTATTCCAGGGGTCCGAATACAAGGACAGGCCCACGATGAAGAAACACACTATGGTAAAGATCACTGCAACTGCTAGAGGGACCTGAACACATTTAATACAACGTTTAATTAGTAATTAGTGACAAATTCCTATTAATAAGTTAGTAATGAGCCAAGGACCTTGAATGGTCTGGGATGATCTGGAAATCTGTAGCGGTGGATGATCATTCCTAAAGTGGCCAAAGCGATGAAGAGCCACCGGGAGAAGGATGCAAAGTTGATCAGTTGAAAGATCTCTCCTCTCACCATCATGATGATCACCAGAGGATACTGCAAACATCAGGAGAAAAGTAAGCAGGCAGGAGAGGAACCAGGAGAAAAGGATGAATGTGATTGTACCAAACATAGCACAGCTGGCAGTGGTGTTTGTCTGCGAATATGGATCATGGAGAAGATAGCCGGTAAGTGACCTTCTCTGGCTCCCACAAACAACATCCTGCAGAAAGAGAGTTCTGAAACCTTAAAGGAATAGTAGACTCAAAAATTTTAATTTGCTGACACATCAACTTCAGGCCATTTAAGATTTAGGCTAGATGAGTTTGTCTCTTCATTGGAGAAAATTTGGAAAAATTTATTATTCCATCACTTGCTCACCAGTGGATCCTCTGTAGTGAATATGTGCCGTCAGAATGAGACTACCACAACTACAAACTACTGATAAAAACATCTCAATAATCCAAAATTAATTCACACAACTCCAGTCAATCAGTTAACATCTTGTGATGCAAAAATCAATGTGTTTCTATGAAACAAATCAATCATTAAGATGTTTTAACTTTAAATTGTTGCTTCTGGTTTCGTAATATAATAATTTATAATTCCTCTGTTGAGCAAGTGAAAAAATCGGATGAAGAAGCAAACTCATTTACATCTTGGATGCCCCGAGTGAGTAAATTTTTAGCAAATGTTCATTTCTGGTGTACAATTCTTTTAACTTTTAACTGGTCAAAGTCAAAGACTGGTACAAAGATAAAGCACCTTTCAGTTTCTAAGATCCTTACCTTGGTGAACCAAAAAATCCTCCATTAAGTGCTCCAAGGCACGACAAAGCGACTAATACTGGTATTGCTGGAGCTACACCCTGCAGAGCCCGACTTGCAAATGTCTGCAGTACAATAAGGAAGCACAGTCTTGACATTTATTCTGCAAAGACCTGTAATAACATCTCCAAAGTCCATCATTACTAACCACTGCCACCGCATCTGACATCAGTAACTCATTCGCGTTCATCATTGTGTAGTAGGCAACATTGACCAGCACATAAAACACAGTAACAGTCACCATAGAAAAAACGATGGCCAAAGGGATGGTTCTAAAAGGAATATGAGAAATCTGATGATTTAAGGGCTTTTATATAATAATAATAATAATAACTGAAAAAAACACATTAAAACATGCTGTCAATTTGGCAATGCAAAAACTTCTGAATACCTGTTTGGATTTATGACCTCTTCCGTTATGAAATTTAAATAAAACCTGTAAGCAAAAATAAAAAGGTTTACATTATTTTGTAAATACCTTCTTTGGATTTTTATATGTTTGACACTGCTGCTTATACCCACCATCCACCATATGCATAAAGACCTGAATAAAAGGCCAAAGGCAGTTTGGTCAGAGGCACAGAATCCGAGACAAAGGCACTCTGGAAGTTTCCGGTTTTCCCTAAAACAGGAAAAATTAAATATAAAGTATATTTCCTGCCTTTCTTGTAATCTATCCGGGTCCATTTTAACCCAGAAGAGATACATATATAAAGTTACAGTAATGAAAAATTTTAAAATGCTTTTTTTTGTATTGGAACAAAACATTTAAACAAAATAACTTTTATTATTATTTTTTAAAAATCTAATAATAATAATAAAAATAAAAAAACTATTTAGATAAAAAAGTTTTTTATATTTGACCAGGGTTTCAATTGAGGATTTATACATATGTAACTCTTAATAAAAACTTATTTTTTAATTAAATTTAACTTAGATTTTATAAGAGATATATTTCATTTTATAAATTATATATTATTTTTAATATAGTTTTTTTATATATTTACGGTAGGAAATGTACAAAATAACTTAATGGAACATGATCTTTATTTAATACCCTAATGATTTTTGGCATTAAAGCAAAAATCTATCATTTTGACTCATACAATGTATTTTTGGCAATTGCTACAACTATCCCCCAGCGACTTGTTTTGTGATCCAGGGTCAGATATTTCATTTGAAAACATTTCAAAGTACTGTCCTGCAGCAGACGAATCAGCATGTGACTCTTACCATTGACCAGGGCTATGATGCCTGGGATGATGATCAGAATCAGAGCAAACATCTTGATGAAGGTCAGCAAGACCTGTGTACGAGCTGCCATTGTCACACTCCAGCAGTTCAGTGCCACCACAAACGCTAGGCACAACATTTTTTAGGTTTACAACATCATTTGTATATTTTTTGACAGATTTAAAAGTTGAAGTAATCAATAAAGTAAGGTCACCCACTGACTCCCAGCATACTGACGAGTTTGACCAGAGCTGTTGGAGCGGCGCATGGCATGAACAATGGCTCCACTACATACTGGCCAAAAGCTAGAGATACGTACGTAGCCACTGCAGGTCTGAAATGACATCATGATTGGACTTTGTAAACACAGCAAAATGCATACTCTGCATGCACACACACCTGATGAAAATGAGCTCAGTCCACAGTCTCAGGAAGGCAGGCAGGGGCCCCAGGGTCTCCAACAGGTAAGTGTAATGACCGCCTGATTTTCTAAAGCTCGTGCCCAGCTCAGCATAGCATAAGGCACCTGAGTAGAAGATGCTATATATCAAAAATGGATTTTATGTGGATTACGTGGAACACAAAAAAAAAATTGTTAGACAAAGAGTTGATGGTACCCATTGACTTCTATATACTTTATGTAATGGCTACTGTCAGTCTTTCTTCAAAATATCTGTTTTTTGTTGTTGTTGTTTGGTTGTTTGTCACTTGTCGTAAGAACATAATGAGTATCTAAGGAAAGTAACGTTAGAGTCACGTTAAAGCCTAAACCAAATGAGTAAGCATGAAATCAAAATGCAAACACAAAAATCAACAGCATTTATTTGAAATAGAAATCTTTTGTAATATAAATATCTTACTGTCACCTTTGATCAATTTAATGCATTTTTCTTGTAAATCTCAGTAGTAGTGTAAAATATTAAAAACTGCAAAGTGTTTTCAATGCATATTAGTAAAAAGATCAGAATAATTTCTGAAGGATCATGAGACACTGAGGTAATGATGTGTAAATTCAGCTAAGGTATAAATCATATTCTACAAGTATCGTAAAACATACACTCGTTCCTTTAAATGTGATAATTCACAATATTACTGTTTTTACAGCATTTTGTTCAAATAAATGCAGCCTTGGTTGAGCATAAGAGACTTTGTTCAAAAACATTAATTAAACATCATTCCAAACTTTTAGAAAGAAACGAAAATGTTTATCACCAAAAGTGGAGAGGACACCACACAGAGCCCAGACCAGGAGGGACAATCCCACACTGCCCGAATTCATCAACACGCCTTTGGGGGCGATGAAGATACCGCTGCCCACCACAGTGCCAATGATGAAGGAAATAGAAGGCAGCAGGCCTATACTCCTCCTGAGATGAACTGCATCGTCTTTCACTGTCTTTCCAGTACCTTCATCTGACACTATATCAGTGGCCGACTCTCTTTTAGTGGCCCTCATCTCTCAGCAGCTGATTTACTGGAGATCTTTACAAAGTAAACAAGTAAACAAAGAGCAAAACACATGAAAGCAGGGTGATGTCCAATATATAAACAAAAAGTGGTTTCGCACAGAAGAACCATTTTTGGTTCCCTAAACCTTTGAGTGAAGGGTTAATTTTGACTAACGTTCTGAGAAAGTTCACTCAAAGTTTTGAACCAACATTTTACTTGAACAGATGTCCTACATCATTCATTAATAGTTTCAAAATGACTCCAAAAGAGGGTTTTTACAGCAATGCCTTAGAAAGTCCATTCTGGTTCCTTTCTGTGCTGTTAAAAGAATACTTTTTTCTTAGAGTGAAGAACATTCTAATAATCGAAAGAAACTTTTTCCAATATAAAGTACAAACCCTGGGTCCACTTAAAACAGGGGTGTCAAACGCAGCTCCTAGAGAGCCGGAGCCCTGCAGAGTTTAGTTCCAACCCTGCTCCAACACACATAATACGCAGTTTTGAAGGACTTAGTTAGATCAGGTGTGTTTAATTAGTGTTGCATCTAAACTCTGCAGGGCTCCGGCCCTCCAGGAATTGATGTTTGATACCCCTGACTTAAAAGATTCCATGGATGTTAAAAGTTCTTAATGGAACCACCGATTTTTAAAGAGATTTTCAAAGATGAAATTTACACATTTTCCACAGAACTTTATTTCTCAAAGGTTTTCATTTGATGAGTGCCTGATGCTTTTTACATTTTACTACTGTACAGAGAACATACAGTAAAATTACCATGTTTGCAAAAAAGAAACAAATAAGCATCATAAAATGTTTAAAAATCTGGATGCTTTGAATGTTTAGAGAACATTCAGAAATAATATTTTCATAGCTTATGAAACTCCTCATAATGTTAATGGGAACATTATCCAAAGATTCTTAAAACATTATTGTTAGCTGGGTTGTGAAATAGAACGTTTCCATGGGTGTTAAAGATCCTTCATGGAACCACAGAAGAAACTTTATTGTTTTACTAGTAAAGAAGCTATTAATTACATTTGGATTACATAGTAAATAATCCAACCAGAAATGCAAGCATTCATCTAAGAAAAATATGAAACCCATCAATCAGTTTTTCTACTCACCAGTCAGAAGTAGTAAATGGTGAGACAAGTAAACTTTTCTCTTTTCCTCTTTATGCAGCTTGTTTTGCAGCTCTTTTCATGCAGAGTAACCCAGGAGACTCACCATCCAGCTCAGAGCTCAGACCAGGAACAAAGCCAGCAGTCTTCTCCAGATTCATCAACACCAGCAATTAAAGCCTTTTAGACGGGGAAAGCCATGTGCCATTGTGGTGTGTGTGTGTGTGTGTGTGTGTGTAGGTACAGTATGCACAGCGGGGCGCAGGAATCTACCATGAGGACCTCCTCTTCTTGTTGAAGCAGCTGCAAAGTTCACTTTTCTTCAACAGCAACATAAAAACAAACAAAGGTTGACTACAGAGTGCATCAGAAACCAAGAGCGTTTTTGTTAAGTCTGCCACTCAGATTACTGAAAGCTCTTTCAGCACATGCTACAGAGTGTTAGTGTGTGAGGGTCAGTCCTCGCTGAGACGGAGCTTAGCAGTAAACTGTTATTGGCCAGGGGCCACCATCTCTCTCTCCTTGTTCTGTCTGACTGTCAGACATCAGACATGTGTGCTGAAGTCTCTTTTGAACCGTGAAGGGTCTCTATTGTGTTTTTCAATTTCTGTTAAAAAATGACAGTCTTAAACAATGCAGGGGCACATGAAAAGCCATTCCGAAGTAGTGAATTGGGAACAGAGTTACAACATCTGCAGCAACATTTTTCAAAACATGTTTACACAGCTGATAATGAAAAAAAAGCCCTGAAAAGTAGCCTATAAAAAGAAAAAACAAACAAAAAAGCTTTAGCATCATCACTGCAGGTCAGAAAAAAAATTCTTGAAGTTAAAAACGTTAATGAAATAATTATTTCAATTATGATATAACTGAGTTTGCTAAAATACATTATTATATTTATATGATTAACAAAAATTATATTGGCCTATGTGAATATACATTTTTCAAGAAATAATAATAGCCAATTTTTGTTATTTTTAAATACAATATCTCAGGAATAACAGTGAAAGTTCGCACTAATCGCACACTGCAAGCCTTTAATATAATTAGACTTTGATCCATGGGTTAAGCTAAACTTGTTTGATTAAAATACGCATCAAGTTCCCAAGTACGTCAGGAAAGGGGGCGTGGTGACGTGCGTCACTGTAGCCACGTAATCCGGGAAGTAGGAAGTGCCGCGCACGCCCTTCAGTCGCAGAAACAGTGAGTATAAACTTCATCAGCTGTGTTCAAATTAAAGTCATTCAATGGAAAATAATGAAAACAGCTAGAATTAGTTTACATATGTCTTGTTTTCGTTTGAAAGTCCGGATAATGTGTGCAGTTGTGTGATTATGAATTGCATTCATTCATTCCAGGCTGAATGACGTTATTATTTGCTAAAAAAAATATGATTACATTTATTATTTGGAAAAGCTACTTCTCTGTTTGTTGTTTGGTTTATTATTGCAGTTTTCGTTCTGGTTATATGTGCATCATAAATCATAAACATTTTTCATGTCTGTAGTTCAAATTCTGCAATGCACATGCTTTATTCTTACATGCATTGCTTTAATGTGAACCATAGAGGATGATCCTGTTGTAAAGATTATAACTGAATCAAAATAAATAAATCAGGCTAAGCTGTTTATGTGTTTGCTTTCAGAGATGGCTGAGTTTGAGGAAGTATCTCAAAAGTCCAAGCTGCATCCGAAGCCGGAGGGCCTTACATTGCAGTATGGCACAGCTGGATTCCGCACTCATGCCAAACATCTGGATCACATCATGTTCCGCATGGGGCTGTTGGCAACTTTGAGGTCCAAAAAAACAAAATCCACCATTGGAGTCATGGTTACTGCCTCTCATAACCCAGAAGTAAGAAACACACCCATCTGTGTTCACATTCACTCATAACAATAAAAATACTGCTGTGTTTTTCACTTGCTGTAATGTTATCCGCTTATGTTTCAGGAAGACAATGGGGTGAAGCTGATTGACCCCATGGGGGAGATGGTGACAGCGCTTTGGGAGGGATACGCCACACAACTCGCTAACGCCGAGCAGGATTCTCTGCTGAAAGAGCTGAAGGACATTATTGAGAAAGAGGACATCGATATGAGTGAGCCTGCAAGTGTCTACGTTGGCAAAGACACCAGGTAGCCTGGCTTCTGTTTGCACAGCGGGACGTTTAACAGATGTTAAAATTGAAAGCTTAAGTACATAAAGAGAGAAGTTACCAAACCTGTAGAGTTCACAGTGGCCAAGCAAGTAGATCGAGTCAGAAAATGGCCCACAGAGGTTTCACAGTCTGAAAATGCGATTGAATAGCCAGTATAGAGGATTGTTATCATCATCATCACAATTTATTTTACAATAGGTAAAAAAGGTGCAAGTTGAAGCTGTAGACTATTATGCATATTATATATTCTAGTTTTTTAGAAAATCATTCCTTACAGTCCATGATTTATGAGGTACATACAGACAAGAAAAATATGATTTTATTATAAAAAATAAATAAATAAATTATATATTATATGAAGAACAACAGCCATCAAATTTTAAAGCATATCATTTAATAAATAATATGGTCAGTCCATGTTTATTGCACTCATCTGTAGCAGGTAAACTGGTTGAATGCAATGTATAAAATACATAATTTAAGTGTAGTGTTGTATTTCTCTGTGTTTGTTTTCTTCAGACCGAGCAGTGCTAGTCTCTCTCAGGCTGTTCTGGATGGCGTTTCCAGTTTGGGCGGCAAAACTCATGGTGTGTGTAAATTAAAAAACTTTAATTTATTGACCTTGATTATTTTGCTTACAGGTTCTTTTAAAGTTGTTTTGTATTTGCATTATGTTTTAGATGATGTGTACAGCTTGTTACGACAGTACAAAGGTTGATGAATTGCTGTGTTGATTATATTGTGACAGACTGATGGGTGTGTGTTTCTCTTTAAGACTATGGTCTGGTCACCACTCCCCAGCTGCATTATATGGTTTGCTGCTGTAACACGCACGGCTGCTATGGCAGTCCTACAGTTGAGGGATACTACCAAAAACTCTCACAGGCTTTCCTTCAGCTCACACAGAATGTAAGCGAGACATAAAACAGCAAACATTAATGATGATGATTATTCTGCCATTAATTGCTTCCCTATTTGTATTCCAAAGGCCTTAAACCGCACTGATGATCAGAAGAGGCTTCTGGTGGATGGAGCCAATGGCATCGGTGCGTTGAAGATAAAAGAAATGGAGCCGTTTCTTCGCTCTGAACTGCAGGTGGTGCTTACGAATGATGGCAGTAGTGGCAAACTCAACCACATGTGTGGAGCAGATTACGTCAAAGTCCAGCAGAAAGCGCCTCAAGGTTTGTTTGAACTCTTTGGACCTGTGAACATCTTATGAGAAAACTAGACTTCTGATCCCAGCGGGGGAAACCTTTTCATATGAGCAGAAGATGATGTAATATTTCTATAGTAAAATAGTTTATTTTGTGTTAATAATATTTAACGATATTTTAGTTTTTTTTTTGTACTTTGTGAGCATATTAGATGACTTTAAAAATAAAAAAAGTAGTGCACATAGAATTAACTAAGAAATCTCTCACTCTTTTCTCTCCAGGTATGAATATGGGAGAAGGTGAACGCTGCTGCTCGTTCGACGGTGATGCCGATCGCATCGTTTACTATTACACTGACTCTAAAGGCTGCTTCCATCTGCTGGACGGAGACAAGATCGCTACTCTCATCAGCACGCATCTCAAAGAGCTGCTCACACAGGTTCTACACACTCAAACATGGTCTAAAATGAAAATGACAACATCAAAATCTAAGTTCAGGCATAAATGTTGTTTGTGTGCACGATCAGGCAGGGTTGAACCTACAGATTGCTGTTGTTCAGACAGCATATGCTAATGGGAGCTCAACTCGCTACCTGGAGGACGTCATGAAGGTGATAGTCTAAAAAAATCAGCTTTTACTATTGCATGCCCCTATTCCTGCTTTAACTCTGTGTTTATTAAATATTAAGGTGAGCTGTGCCCTTTCCACAGGTCGCTGTATGCTGTACAAAAACTGGAGTAAAACACCTACATCACGCGGCACAGGAATATGATATTGGAGTTTATTTTGAGGCTAATGGACATGGAACTGTGAGTTCACTGCAAAATAATTGCATTTTATAAGTAAGGCAGAAAAAAGCATACAGAAATAGACAAAATAAATATGCAATATAATATGCAAAGTATATAAGTTGGTTGAGAGGATTTGATTTGTTAAACTGTTAAAACTATACTTCGGTTTTCCATGTCAATGCAAACTGTGCAGTTTCTCATCTGAATAAAGTTGAAATGGTTTTAAAAGGATATGCATGTGAAACCACCAAGTTTAGCACCGCCTTCATGTTTGATTTAGTTCCATTGATGGTCAAACAGCTTTTTTATTGTACAAGTTAGTTCAAATCAGTAGATTTCAGTACATCGAACAAGAATTCTGCAATTCTGAATTCCGCCCATTTAAGCTAACTTGATCTAGCTTTCCAGTTTAGAGACTTTATAATCTGTGATTTTTGAGTTTGTTAGTACACTCTTACCAGTGTTTTTGCTGCTGTGTTGCAGGTTTTGTTTAGCAAAGAGGCGCAGAAACGGATTCAGGAGCTGGTGAAAGACTCAAACATAAACAATGAGAGAAAACAAGCGGTGAAACTCCTGGAGAGCACCCTTAATCTGATCAACCAGGTACAGCCAAACACAAACACCACAACTAGATGAACTATTTTTCAATAGTTAACTCCCTTCCTCTCTTCTGCAGACGGTGGGAGACGCAATCTCTGATATGCTAGTGATTGAAGCAGTGTTGGCCATCCGAGGGATGTCTGTGGAAGACTGGGGCGCAATTTACACAGACCTGCCCAACCGCCAACTTAAAGTCACGGTGTGTTCTTGTGTGTGTGAGGTGTTTGAGTGTGTGTATGTATATTTGACCACTGTACTCTGCAGGTGTCAGACCGGCGTGTTATAGATACGACAGATGCAGAAAGGAAAGCCGTGACTCCAGAGGGTCTGCAGGACACCATCGACTCACTTGTTAAGAAATACAAAAACGCTCGGTCCTTCGTTAGACCGTCTGGAACTGAAGATGTGGTCAGAGTCTATGCTGAGGCTGACACACAGGTACACATGATCATTATGCTCGTTATGAATCTCAATATATTTAAATGTATATTTAAATGTATGTTTTCTGGGTTTATGTGCAGGAAAGTGCTGATAGTCTGGCTCATGAGGTCAGTCTGGCTGTGTATCGTCTCGCAGGAGGAGTCGGAGACGAACCAAAACCTTTACACTAATCAAGCGTTCATGCAAGCAGTCAGTCTGAATCCAGTCTGTAAAATGTATGAATACTGTAAATGCACAGTAAACTAGTATTTGTTGCACAAACTAATGTTTTCAATGTTTTGGGAGATGTACTGAATGTTTACTCTTTGTATTGTATGAGTGACCAACAATCTTTATAAATGGAAGCATATGATTATGTTAAACCCTGATCTCTGTAAACCTTTGTTTACACTAATTTTTTACAGAAAATGTTAATTTTTTAGATTTTACTACTAACATTATAAACGAAAATATAATTTAATAGTTTGGGGTAAGATATTTGAATGTTTTTAAAAGAAGTCTCTTATGCTCACCAAGGCTGCTTTTATTTGATAAAAATACAGTAAAGACAGCAATATTGTGAAGTGTACAATTTAAATATTGTTTTATTTTAATCTATTTTAATATGTAATTTATTCCTGTGACATCAAAGCTTTATTTCAGGATCATTACTCCGGTCATCAGTGTCACAAAATCTATCGAAAATCAATATTATATAATTATCAATGCTGAAAACAGGTGTGCTGATTAATATTTTTGTGGAAACTAATTCCTTTTCCAGGATTCTGTGATGAAAAGTAAGTTCAAAATAAAGCATTTACTTGAAATAGAAATCTTTTGTAACAGTGTAGTCTTTCTGTAACATTTAATCAATTTAAATGCATCCTTACTGAGTTAAGTCATTTCTCTAAAAAAACAAAACAAAAACTAATTACTCCAAACTTTTGAATAGCAGTGTATGTGCAATCAACATTGAGCAGCTCTCTAATAAAAACTTTATTTTATCACCATCTGATACGTCCTATAACAAAAAAAAATCTAATTTTCTTTCTATATGAAAGCATTGTATCTCTGAGCATGTCAAATGTACTTCAGACACAGTAAAACTGCTATGCAATCAAACTTTATTTGACTTGAATCAGTTGACACATGGTTAAACACCCAGTTAAAGCAGTTTAGTCAAAGCACACAGTAGGTAGTAATAGTTGAGGCTTTTTGTGACTTTTGGTTTTAAATTGAAATGGAATGTTAGATTCGAGCAACAAGAACTCTAAATGACTTTGATGTGGACGTTTGGAGTGAGATCTCATGATTAATCCAAGGGTTTAATTCAATCGTTCTCATCTGCAGCACCAGAGATAGTGATAGTGCGTTCTTCTGTGTCCCTTTGAAATGCGTCCTCATCTGTCCTAACTGTTCTGCAACAAAAGTGATGGGCATTAGCTTCCACAACAACATTAAGAAACATTCCCATGCATGACTTAGAAGATGTATTATGTTGGAGCAGTGTACTTGTACCTAATGAGAACGGTCTTCCTCTCCGTCATCTCCACGGCCTGCTCGTGAGTGAACTCCTCCACAGACTCGTGATGGTTGTGGTCGACTGTTGTGCTGCTGGAGAGCATCTTCTCAGAGACGGATGAGCTCAGCGCTGCACTGTGGGCTGCTGCTGCCCCAAAAACACTGCTGAGCGCTCCTGCGCTCACGCTCATGAGAGACAGACCGCTCACCATATCGGACAAGCGACTGTCTTCTCCCTCTATCAGCTTCCTGCAAGTCAAACAGGGTTAGAGATGGGTTTAGTTGACGAGAATTTTGAACTATGTGTATATGGCAAAGTTTTAACCCATTTTTTTAATCGCCATATTATGGAAGCCTATTTGTACCATGGGATAAAAAAAGGTAATTGTGACTTTTTATTTCACAATTCAAGAAAAAGTCTAAATTGCAAGACATTGTGTAATGCTCATTGGAGGTGATGTGGTGTGCTGGGAGCCCTGCAGTACCTGTATGTGATGATTTCAATCTCCAGGGACATCTTCACGTTGAGCAGATCCTGATATTCTTTCAGCAGGAGTGCAATCTTCCCCTTAATAGACTTCAGTTCCTCCTTTACTGCCGCGATACGGATCTGTGACACACGGTTTAGTGAGATCTTCAAATCAACCCAATTTTGCAAAAATAAATGTCCAACCTTGGTCTCAATCATATTCTGTCCTAAAAAAAAAACTATAGTTGATCAATTTGATTGGCTGCATTGAAAATCACTTCTAAAATAGTAGGTGAAAAGAGTAGCAGTCTTGAATTTACAGCATTCTTAAAACTAAATGTATTTGGATGACCTGCAATATCCATTGATATTCTGATGTGCACATATGATGTACACTTTAGGATAGAATAGAGTATACATTATTGTCCCATTTCTGGGAAATTCATCTTGGACTCCATGATCTGGCCAGTACACAATACAACTCACATAACATAGTAAAAGCATTTAATAATTTACACATAAACAAATATATTAAAAAGCTACATTAATATATCCATCCAATATCCATTCACTATTTACTATCCATGAGTCTACAGAAGAGGAATTTGAATAAAAGAGTAACAACTAAACTACACCGGTAGGTCCAGACTACATTTATACTATATATAATGTGTTTTTAACATTTGTCAAGTAATTACTTTTCAAAAGTAATACAAACTTTGTATGTGATTTTGAACATTGCCAATGTGGCATGTTACAGTGAAGGGGCGTGGCTTTACCTGTAGCTCCTCCTCCTCTTTCTTGTATCTCTCCAGTGCTTCCTTCATCTGGAGCAGCAGTGCTTCATTCCTGTTTTTAAGAGCGTCCAGTTCTCTCTGTTTATTCTGAATCTGCAAACACATGAGCAATAAGTTTGTAAGGCAGAACAGTTTGGTGCTTTCGTTATATTTGGCACAGGACAAATAGCCCATTTTCCACACTTCTCTCTTGTAAGCTGTGATTTCTTCTCTGAGGCTCCTCGCTGTTTCCACGTGCCGAGATGTTGCTTTGTTAAGATCTTGAAACTTTGCTTTATACCAAGCATCCATCTCCTAGTGAATACCGGACAGGAAAAGCATGAGCATATGTAAGCAAAACAGTTCAGTTGAAAGGATATTGAGGTTTATGTGTCCTGTCCTGATTACCTGCAGGTTTTGGGCGGCGATACTGTCATATTGAGCCTGGATCTGTTTGAGGGCGGATGCCAGATCAGGCAAAGAGAAGGCCACATCTACTTTAGCCACCGATCCATAAATCTGAGCCATCAGCTCCTCGATTTCCTGACATACAGTAAATCAAAACTCTTTAATTGTTTACCATATTAATGCAATGAAATACCCAGTGATTGAAAATAAAATCAATTTAACAATATTCTCAATTATTTATAACATTAAACAAAATTGTACAATTGGCACAGCGTACAAAAAAACCCCATTGCTGGCTTAGGTTTTTAGGAAAAAAAAATAATCTTAAATTAAACTTATTTTTTGATACAAACACATGTTGCCATGACTTCATTATATTATATGTTATAATAATTTTATTTAAATGCACCTTTTTGTGAATCCTCTGCAGGAACTCAAGCTCCACTTCCAGGTTTTCCAGTCGTTTTTCTAAAGCAATGCGGGCTGATGTGGCTGCATCCACATCCTAATAGACAGAGGGAGTTTGAGCCCCGATCCTTGGGTAAAAACCAAGTGATATTACACTTTCTGGATTAAGTCGGACCTTACCGGTCTGAAGGCTTCGATTTCAAGCTCTGCCTTTTTCCTAGCCTCCATAGCCTCCTCGTATTTCACCTTTAGCATTTCCAGCTGACCTCCCATGGCATCCTTTGCTGCTACTGCCAGATCCTACGAAAGCAAACGAGCAAGTAATGATTAAGTTATGGTCTAAATGTGTAAGTGAGTAAGTCCCTGCGGTCATCCCTCACCCGCTGGACTTTCATCTGGTCAGCAATCCTCCTCAGCTCCCTCAGTTGCTCCTCATAGAGCAGTCGCAGACCGGACGGCTTTACATGGTGGCTCTTGATGCCATCGATTTCTGCCTCCAGCAGCTTGTTGCTCTGCTCCAGAGAGCGCACCTGGAACAAGCATACTCACATTCACATCATGTCCTCAAAGGAGAAGATGGAGAAGTGTGCCTCCGAAGTGTCTTACCTTCTCGATGTATACAGCCAGGCGGTCGTTGAGGGCGACCATCTCCTTTCTCTCGCTGGTGCGTGTGCTGAGGAAAGCCTGGTTCTCAGCGGCTGCAGCATCCAGATCCACTGCTCCTCCAGCAACCCTCAAACCCACGCCCACACACAGCGCTCCCATACTCACACTGCTGCAGAGGGACACAAAACACACATTTACAGCACCTATTATTGTAAAATATTTTTTTTTCATATCAATTATAGCAAGTAATACAAAATGCAAGCTATTTGGCTAAATAAATGATTAAATTTAACAATAATGTTATAAAAAATAATATTATTCTTGCATTTTTATTACATAATAATAATTATATTTACATAACATAATTATAATACTGCCTATTTTAGCCAATGTTATTGTAGTATCATTCATATACTGTTTTTTGATAATATTTTGAATGAGATAATTATGTGAATTTTATATTTTACATTTCCAGCTTGATCTGTTTACTCAGAATGTTAGTAGCAATTTTTTGTACCTTTTAAAATAAATAAGCACTTATTGATTTTTAGAGATAGTATATTTAGTTTTAGTTATTTTACTACTTTAACTTAAACTAAGGAAAAATGAGAATTGCTACCCAGGAAGCAACATTATTTTATGCTATTTAAAGTAATAAATGTTTTTAATGCTTATAATTTAAGTTTACGATTATAACCAATATACATTATTGTTATTTTGGTTGTTTTAGTATCAATGATATGATTTCCTGTTTTCATTTTAAGTTAAGTTCAGTTCATTTTTCAGTTCAGTAATTTTTGTTACTTTAGAACACTTTTAAAAACGATGTTAAAAACACCACAACCTGTGTCTAGTCACACACACACACACTTATGTCAGGACAACACATTTTGTGTTAAATTTAACTCAGCTTTAACTCAACTTTCACACTGTGTTATAGTTACACAATTTGTGTAAATCTCGTCCTCCAAAAAAGACAGAAATAGTGTTAAAATAGAAAATACAACAAATGTGTTAAGAATGAACACATCCTTTTTGAGAGTGAAGATTTTTTATATTATTTTATTTTTTTGCTATTTTTTAGCATATTGTGCTGACAGTCTATTATATATGTATTTTATAGGCTGCTCTATTCTTCGTCTTACCTGGTCATGCGTGATTTGCGGGACCCGGAGAGCGCCCTGCGGGAGTAGCTGGCGGAGCGGTGGCGCACAGCTCCTCGGGTGGGAGAAGGGCTGGAGACCCGCACCTGAAGCGTGGAGGAGGAGCTCAGGCCTCCCTCGAAGTGACGGCGGTAAGAAGACATCCTCTCTGGGCTGTGACTCATGGTGAAGCTGCTGGTTCCTCTACTGGAGCGCTGTGTCCGGGGCTTTATACCTGCTGTCCTGTCCGGAGGAGGAATGCCAAACCTCTCGCACGGAGTCAGATATCTGACGGGACACCGCGAAGAGGTGCACCGCGCTAAAAATAGACCCGTGAGCTTTCCTGATGAAGATGGCAAGCCTGGGAGCCTCATTAATGAAATTCTTTCCATTAAAACTCTTTGAAAACTTTAAGAGCGAAAGAAACCTATTAAAGAAGAGCATGACTGTAGAGTCACTGTATTATATTTAGGAAACAAAAAAGCAAACAAACGTATAAATAAGTAGCACTAGAATTTGTAAATAGACCTGCATGGCATCTAGTTCCAGGAGATATTATTTATTACATTTAATAATAATAATGTAATAATAATAATTACATAACATTTGTTATTATATTATTATAATTATGTAATATGATATATTATATAATATATATAATTTTATTTAAAGTTGATGTTATATAATCTTGTTATATCAATTTAGATTATATTATTAACAATACTTTTTATATCATGAGCTATATATTATATATTTTTATATACATATACAATAATTATTTAAAACTTGTTATTTTTCTTTTTATTATATTATATTATGCCTTTTAATATTAGAAATACGTTTATTTGTATAAAACAAGAAGAGTACAGGACTCGTTCCGGAACTGATGCGTAACGTCAATATGTTTCCTCCCGGGCCGTTTTCATGAGCACGTTGAAATTCCACGGAGTGTTTTTTGTGTCGCGCTCCTCGTCTGATTAGATCAGAGTATCGTTTTATCGTAACCCAGTTTAACATCACATTAAGGCTTGTTTTCTACCTCAGTCACCTCAGGATGGCTGGGAACTTCTGGCAGAGCTCACATTAGTAAGTAGAGACGTGTTTGACGACGTAGATCGAGGACATTAAAGCAGTTTCGAAGTGGTTTTGCTGTTGCTGCGAAGCTGTACGAGTAATGAAAACCCTGAAATGAATTTGCCTGATTAAAGCCAAGTATTTGCCAAATATAGGTTAATGCCGTGAGAAAGGATGGATACTAGAATACATGTCTTTATTTTCGGAACAGTGTAAATATTTGGATTATTAGCTTTAGCAGGCTGGCTAGTGGCTCTGGACTGAAGAAACCACAGAAAGTGAATTATGAGCATAAATGTGTATTATTCATAGTTCATTTCCATCTTTTTAACAGATTCTAAGATTTTTTATTGTATGTTTTGTGATGCTTGTATGAAGGAGGTAAATGAAATATACATTAGATTGCTGCTGTGTTGTCCTTCATGTCCTTCTTTATGATTTCTGAATTTGAAGTGTTTGATGTTTGTTCTCGTCAGTCTGCAGTGGGTTCTGGACAAACAGGATCTGATGAAGGAGAGACAGAAAGATCTCAAGTTCCTCACAGAGGAGGAATATTGGAAGCTGCAGATATTTTTTGCCAATGGTTTGGAGATCAGTTATTTCTAAATATAAATGCACGCTTGTTCTGAATGACTATATTAATGCAAATATTCAGGTGTAATTCACCTGCTTTGTATTTTAATATCTAAGTCTAAAGTGAGAAACTTTGTATTTAAAAACAAATGTCTTGTGACAGTGATTCAAGCCTTGGGGGAACACTTGAAACTCAGACAGCAGGTCATCGCCACAGCAACTGTCTACTTTAAGCGTTTCTATGCGAGGTGAGCGGGTCGTTGCCTTGGTTACAGCCTTCGCTTCCACTCTAAAAATGGATACTTGTCCTCTAGATTGATGGCCCTTTTCAAGTACACTTGCATGAAAGTAAAAGAAAGCTCTTGGCTTGTTTCCAGGTACTCTCTGAAGAGCATAGACCCTGTGTTGATGGCCCCCACATGTGTGTTCCTGGCATCTAAAGTAGAGGTAAACAGTCTCAATATGGCAATTTTTGCTTAAAGATGCATAAAATAAAATCTTAATGAAACCAAATTCTGTACTTAACAGGAATTTGGTGTTGTTTCAAACACACGCCTTATTTCAGCAGCAACGTCTGTGTGTAAGTGATTTATATTTTACAAACCCGTCAGATATTAATGCATTTTGGAACATAATGTGCTTATGATATTCAGAGTTTAATATAAAGTACAGGGTTTCTGTGGGTCTTAAAATTATGCTTCTACAAATTATGCCCCTTAAGATTTATGCTGGCAAATCAATTTGTTTAGTATATAGTTTTCTGGTTTCAATAATAAAAATTAATTTTGATACATTTTACTGTAAACAAGAATTCTTATCTCCTGTTTTGTTTTTTTGTCGGATCAGACAGTGCAGTTAAGGTTATATCCATGTAAAAATCTTTTGGTGGTGATTATTTTTTCTAGATAGTTTAGATCACAACTGACAGCAAATAAAGTGGTAGAGAGATAGGGGATGGAGTCGGGAAAGGTCTGGGAACCGAGACTCGAACTCACGGCGCCTGAAGCGCAGCGGCACTGAATGTCGCCGCACTGCCAACAAGGCAATCGACGCTGACTTTTGGTGGTTGTTCATTTATTTTTCAAACCTTGAAGCCCATCATGTGCTCTTTAGACGTTTACACTTAGAGGATATATTGACGTATTACATTCTCTTTTGTTTATTCCCAAAATGTTATTGTCTTTATCTTAAAATGGCCTAAAATTCACCTTTATAAAATCTGCAGAAACCCTGAAAGTATAATCAGTGTTTAAATAAACTTATAACTGTAAATCACTTCACTTCTTAAACATAATCACCAAATATCATCACTATCAGGAATCCAAGAACACGAAGAGCATTCTAACTTGTCTTTTTCATGTGACCTTTTCATACTAATATGAAATAAATACTTTTTTTTTGCAACAGTGAAAACCAGGTTCTCTTATGCCTTTCCAAAGGAGTTTCCCTTCAGAATGAACCATGTGAGTTAAACGTCAAAGCTTTACTACAGCACATTATGAGACACTGCTCTGGCGTGTAGGCGAGTGTGAGTTGTACCAGAAGGCCTTGATACTGCAGTCCAAGTTGTTGATCTCTTACTGAGAAGTCAGCGGAAAGAATGGCTTTGCTCCAGGCAGGATTTTGGAAATCTGACAACGTCACTAGAGATCTAGATAATAAGTTCTTGTAACTGTCTGATTCATATGATGGTCATATCACTGTGCGAGAGGCTGAGATTGTGTGTGTGTGTGTGTGTGTGTGTGTGTGTGTGGTGACGATGCAGCCTTCTGTCACGTCTTAAATGTAACTAAGTCTCAGGAGTGACATTCCTCACACTCACGACATCTTCGTAGGAAAGTCTCATTATGGTGATAAATGACTGTTGGTTTTGGCCGCTCTTGTCTCGAGCTGGTGATAAGTGCGGTATGATTACAAACAGTGTTATTTTTTGGGTACGCCACACCAAAGGACACAGAGTGTGACTTTTATGGATAACCGTAATGGGAAAGATGATAATTAGTGCACATAACGTGTCAGTTAGCACATTAGTGTAACCATTTGGCAGTGAACTCATGCTTCTCTCTCTTTGTCCAGATCTTGGAGTGCGAGTTCTACTTACTGGAGCTCATGGTATGTATTGGCTCTTTTTCTTTAGGATGTTTAGATGTTTGTTTTTGGCATCTGTTTATGGGTGTTTGGTTTGTTTTCAGGACTGCTGTCTGATCGTGTACCACCCCTATAGACCGTTACTGCAGTATGTGCAGGACATGGGTCAAGAGGACATGCTGCTGCCACTCGCTTGGTGAGGAGTGTATGGCTACAGACGGCATGGAAAAACACACAACTACTGTTCATTTGCTTTTTGAGTTGGTTAGATCCGTTGGTTAGTGAGCGGGGAAACGCTGATAGGTTTGCCTGCAAGAGACTCATTGCTTCTATGCATCTCCCAAAAGCTATTTAGTTTCTGTCCACCTTGTTTTTAACAGAAGAGCAGGTCTGGCCTTTTGCAACATGAGTGTGTGAGGCATTCAGAGTCATGTGCTTCCAGCAGTGTTATTTTAGTATTAATTAATTGTTTGGTTTGTTTTGTTTTGGTTTAACTTGTTAAATTTTATTTATTTTACTTTTTAAGTAGGTAAATTTTTTAGTAATATATTGTGTGCTTTCAGTATTTTTGTTAGTACTTTTTAAATATTATTATTAGTCCACCGCCCCACCCCAGATTTAGTTCAATTCTGGCTGTATTTTCAGTTTTATAAGTCATTTTAGTGCTTCAACTTAAACTTATTTGAGTTAGCTGTCAAAGCAACACATCTAATTTTCAGAAGTTTTTCTGTCTAATATTGATATTATATTTTACCCTCATTTTTAATTAGCAATTTCTTTTTATAGTTTTAATTGTAGTTAACGTAAATCCTGGCTTCCTATATTTCTTATCATATAATAATAAAACAAAATTATAAACACATTCATTATAGCACAAATTGTTTTACCATTTTCTGTGGTGTTATTGTAGTTAATATAGTTTTGTGTTTTCAGCTAGTTCATTATCTAAAGACACAGCAAATGACAAATGCACAACAAAGTTACTACAATGTTTAGATAACTTATTAAAAAATAAAAGTGATCTTAAATATTAATAAATACTATAATACATCTTAATGGTACTAAAATAACTTTATTTTACTGTGCTTTCTTTTGGTTATTCACCTGCAGCGGCTAGTTATTCAGAAGTCTTGCACATTTACAGAAAATGGCTTACTTCCATGTTGCAATATAAGCTGAATAACATGAATGTCCTGTGAATTTGTGCAGGAGGATAGTGAACGACACCTACAGGACAGACCTGTGTCTGCTTTATCCTCCATTCATGATTGCACTGGGTAAGAACACACTTAATCCAGCAGGTGCTATGCTTGCAAACAAGCAGATCATTTGAAGAATTAAATCTGAGAAAGTGTATAAGAACTTGACACGTTACATACCAGTGATTGGAGTTACAGATTGTGTCTCCTTCCTCCTCCAGCCTGCCTGCATGTGGCCTGTGTGGTGCAGCAGAAGGATGCCAGGCAGTGGTTCGCTGAGCTCTCTGTTGACATGGACAAGGTAAGATTCAGCCATAAAAAATAAATAAGTGCTGTGTACATTAACATTGAAGCTTTTCTGGTACAGATCCTGGAGATCATCAGGGTGATTCTGAAACTCTATGACCAGTGGAAAAACTTTGATGATAGAAAGGAAATGGCCACTGTGCTTAACAAGGTGCCCAAACCCAAACCCCCTCCTAACAGGTACGACAGACTGCAGACCTCAATTATGAAAATCACACAACACTATATTTATTCATATGGAAATATCCTGGAGCTTATTTCTTTTGCCACTGCAATGAGAAACAATGAAAAGAGGCTAATTTCATTACTCTTTATTTAATTAAGCTCTGTTCCATATCAGTGCATAAGGTCTTTGCAACAGTTTGCAAATGGATAAAAGTACAATTATAGGATTATAGTACAGTTAAAGTTTTTTTGTCTTAAAGATGTCACAGCCTTCACACATTTTACACTGCATTTAATGTGGTTAATGAAATTTAGTATTATTTATAAACTTTTATAGTACTTACTAATTTTTAGGATTAGTTTTCCCGTTTATATGTTCAGTTTTAGTTTACATTTTAAAAATGTTATATACTGTTATTTTATTTTATGAAATAGCATGTATATAAATCATCTATATAACTTTAAATATTTATAATGTTTAATATACAGTTTTTTTAAATGTACGTTTTCATCTAATGTTTATATATTTTTTTTCAATCTTTTATTTTATTTATTTTCAGTTGTAAAAAGATTAAAACATTTTTTCATTTACAAAAGTAGAAAAAGACCTGGTTTTTTTTTATGATTAAGTACTTTTTAGAAATTACTTTTTTTCAGTAAGGTTACATTCAAGTTTTTCCTCTAAAATGTATTTTATTTCACATTTATTTAAATTACATTAAATTACAAATGTTTTATGCATAAAGAATTTTTATATTTATATTATATTTCAGGTTTTTAGTACTTACACTTACTTCAGTTACTCATCATTTCTAAATTTAGTTCATATTTTATTTCAGTTACCAATTTTTTTCCCCTCATCTTACCTCTGTGCCTGTATTTTTTTTTCGTACAACAGTGAGACTGACCAGAGCTCTAATGGGAGTCAGAACAGCTCTTACAGTCAGTCCTAGAGCGTCCTCTACAGGAGGACCTGAGGTGGAGTGATTGGAAGAGACATCACAGCACATCCTGGCACATCTGAACGCTGCTTTCCACAAGCACATTGTTTTATGACCGTGGGGAAACCGATTCCTGGCACACACATCCTCTCTCTCCTCTCCTCTGGGCTTTTCCAGCAATCAGAGCAGATAGAATGATGCCATTTCCTTCCTTCCTTCCTTCCTTCCTTCCACCAATCAGAGCAGCCCGTGTCAGAACTGCTCACCAATAGGAAATCTGCTATGATGTAGAGTATATTGCCAAGCGTAAGGCTGTAGGCTTGAATGTTACGGACACACAAACACACCTCACTGGGTATCTGCGTGATTAAGAGGGGTGCTGTTTTCCCAGATCTTGTTAGTCGATGGTCCTGACGTCCTTGAAAAGTCCCATGAAGCTTTCTTTCAGCGAACGCAATTTGGGAACTAAGAAAACTTGATTTTTTTTTCTGAGAGAGCGATGAAGAGAGAGCGTGTGTGTGTGTTTATTCACAAATGTATTTGTATGCGTGCCTCTCGTTGACCATATCACAGTTTGTATTCCTCAGGGAAACGGATCAGTCTTCTCTACAAAGTGGCTGTCTGTAAACTGATTGGCCACAGGGCTATGTGACGGCGATCTTTTGAACCCTCGTACTGTGTAAACAAATCCTGATTGGATATTTGACGTGCGTGTGGATGTGAGTTAGAATGCACAAGTGACACAAATAGTTGAGTTGATCACTCAAACAGCGTTGTAAATATGCTTTCCATATATAGCCCTTGACTTTGTTTTTATTTTTTTCTCTTATTATAAATTTGGCTGATTATGCTATATGTGTACTTGCCATAACCCAAATTATGTTTTTTTGCTTTTATTCTCTTATGTTGAGTTGATGTCTCTGTAATCTGCAGCACACTGAAGCATCCATCATGTTTAATGGAGGACAAGCCAATATCTCGAGTTTTGGAATTGTATTGAATGATTGAGCTCTGCATCTTGGGCGTGGTCATCAAGTCCCTCACTTCCCATCATCTCCACTTACGTCATTAGTTTGAGGGACATATAATTGATTGTGGAAAGAACTCAAAAGGATTTTACAGTACTTACATGTTTGGCTGTGTTTTGAATGGCGTTTCTGCCTTTGTCTCTTTTCTTTGTTTAGCTGTGCTTCAGGAGTGTCGCCACAACTTGCATAAATGTGGCCCCTCTCTGTCATGCAGTGTATGTATTATTTGCCTGTAAATATATTTGATGGTGTGAGAGTTGTGGAGGGTGAGAGGGCTTGGACTGATCTTTTTTTGTTTGTCTATAATGGAGCTCAGAAGCCTTATTGAATAAAGCTGCTGTTAAAAAAAACACGTGTCCAGTGTTAAAATCATTAAAAAATGTTTTTAAATGGTACTTCTCTTTAAATGACCCAATTTTCTTGAATTGACCTACTACAGTAACAAATACAAAAATTCTTTGTAACAAAAATGAAAAAAATATTAAACAAAAAATGGACAAAACATCAAAATTAATAAAATTTTAAAATGAAAATGTAAAAATATAAAACATTTTTTTTTTAAATGAAAACTACAATGATATTAAAATAACACTGATGTAGATACTATTTTTCACGTGGTTAGTTTTAAAGCTTTTTTTTTTTTTTTGAAGCAAAAGAATGAAGCATTAACAAATTACTGGATCAATATTTCTTATTATGACCTTTTATGAAATTGTTGTTACCAAATAGTTACGACAGCAGTGGGTCTGACCAATGAGAGTGGAGAATCTGCGCCCCGCCCCGCCCCCCGCAGCATCAGCACCCCGCCCCAGATGACGTGCCGCGCTCAGCTGTGCGGTAAACAGCGGCGCGAGCGGCGCGAGCTGCAGCGGATTGATGCCGACCCCAGCTCGCGTCAGGAGGCGACATGTGTCCTCAGACCCTCTGACCTCCACCTCCACCTC